>JAVXUL010128389.1:0-16032 GCA_035590515.1 Trichilia minutiflora | reverse complement strand
GGATACGACACTTGGACTCACCGGACTATACTATAACAAGACTACCTATACTTGGGTACAAAATCTAATTGAGATCAAGTATACTAATGTACACTCAGTGAGTGGATAGAATATATATAAAATAGACATGAAACCCGAATATAAGAAAAAAGGGTTTTAGAAAAATATTTTAATAAAATAGTTTTTAAAAATATTTCATCTAATTAAAACAAGAGCCTGGTACATATATCAAAATCATTAAGCTTGATCATCCTTTTTTATCGATCACTCTGATTAAGAGTAATCCCAAACTGTTAGTGACTATCCTCATATCAAAATCCATCATTTAACACATACATTCATAAAATTTTTTTAATGAATTTATAATAATTGATAAATAGATTTTCATCAAATAAACTAGACTCATCACTAACGTTGACCTCGAGTAGTCCGTGAATCTGCATATGACTGTCCTCAACCTAGATCACCATGTAAATTACTCTATCATAAATGAGATCAACATCTCCCTTATACTGACCCTATCGATGCACTCACTGACCTGGATGGCTACTAGCTCAGCTCATCCCAGGCTATTTTATTTTACACTTACCTAGACGATCTTTACCTAGGTCTACTCTAAGCTACAGTATCTGGCCTTCTTAGCCTCAATATCCACAAAATAAACCAATCTAAATCATTAACTATATATATATAAATCAAATCAAATCTGAACACAATACAACATTTCATGTACACATCAAATCACAAAATTATCATTTAGCCTCCAAGACCTTAAACATCATATAAAGTTATTCCTAGGCCATTCATTTATAAAACATAAACATAAATATATGTCGAATGATTTTGGAATGTATCAAAATAGTTCAAAAACTATTTATAAAAGGTTAAAATCAATAAATAAAGTTTTCACTCATAATATAGGGAAGGTAAATACTCCCTAATCAATCTTTACTTCTCAGCACCTCTCGGGCGTCCCTTGTGTGTCATTGCTTAAAAAATATAAATAAATATTTTCATTATTCTTGATTTAATACAATAAATGAAATTTGTGTATAAAATAATCATGCTCGTAATTCTACTTTTCTTAGTTAACACCGAACCCATTGAGACTTTATACTCTATTAAGTTATTCTTAAGAAAATCATGCCTTTTAAACCCACATTTACCTAAATTGATTTCTAATTCATTATTTTTATCAATCTACAGTAAACCCTTATTTTGAAGACGTATCAAATTTTAAGATTTGAACTTAAATAAGAGTTTAAAAGCTTACCCATAACTCAAATATAACTTAGAAAGTTAAGTTTCTTGTTGGTTGTATAAAACCCGAATGGTAGAGCCTTAGCTGATCTCCCAAGCTTGAATCTTACTCAAACTGGGCAATGAAAGTTGAATCTGAGTTAGAAACATTGTTAGAGTTTGATTTTGGGTGAAAAAAATAAAGATTAACCATTGGAATTTAAAAAAAATGAGGGTCGTTTGATCGGATTATAAAGTGAGAAAAGAAAGAGAGATGGGAAAGTTTGATAGAGAAGAACATAATATGAAAATGAAATATTTCCATTAAATCCTTCTTTTATAATGCTTAAGTACAATACCAAGTTATCCTTAATAGATTGAAAGAAAAAATATTATAGAAATGGATAAAATAGGCTATTCATAGGATAGATATTTTGTTTCCTTCGTCATAATACTATTAGTGTATATAAATATATAAAAAGTAAAGATACTTTCGCTATAAAGTATCTATATATTTCATATTTTTGCCTTTAGGTACCGATATTTTTCTCAGAAGTATCGATACATATATTCGTCCTAGTCTTTTCTCCGTCATCCAAACATATCGTAGTTTTTCAAATACAAGTATCGATACTTGACACTTAAATTTCAATACTTTTCCGTTTAAAGTATTCATTCATTTAATCGTGACTTACGAGTATCAATATCTTTATAAAATTATTGATACTTTCATACGTAAAACTTCATCTTTACCCTGATGTATCACACTTTTTCGTGTATAAGTATCAATACTTGATCTTTAAAGTATCGATATATTCAGTTTTGACTCAAGTATCAATACCTTTCTTAAAAGTATCGATACTTCTTTACATTACACATCGTCTCCGCTTCTGTTGAAGTATTATACTATACATGAATATGTATCGATACTTAGGCTATAAGTATCGATACTTTTTTTGGTTTTAAATATAGTCAGTAAATTTTCTCTCTCAGTATTGAAATGGAGGTTATCTCATAAACCCTAGGATTTTGTCTAAGTTCCTTAAGCATACAATTATGAAAGTTTTTCAACTTTTGAATAACTAACCGTTTGAATGACTAAAAAACTCATCCAAATCCACTTTCATTGAAGCTTGAAGTCCTCCCCCAAACCTCCAAGAGTATCCACACTCTAGTGTGTTAAAAATGGAAGTGGTAGATTGGTTGGAGACTTAAGAAAGTTACAAAACAATTTTACAAACCCTTAAGCAAGTTGTGTGCATATATCTCCATATATGTGTATATGAGCTTGCTGTTGTGGAAGAAACCATGAAGAGAAACCACTCTTTGCTCTCTTCCTCATCTTCTTTTCTTGCTTTGAATCATGGAAATCAAATTTATAACTTTTTAGAGATAAAGTTTAGACACATAATACAATTTGGGACATATCTTGCATCATATCAAAGAAATAAAGAAATTAGCAACTGAATATAAAGCAAGATAGAATAATGTCATTTAATTAATCATAAATAATTTACAATTAATTACAAAAGGTATATACTTAAGAAATAATGATCCAGAATCATATGACACGATTGGTTCTAGGGCATATCTCTAACAACTGTCACCAAGGAGAAAGATATGGAGACCTTCGCTAAGAGGTATCATGGGAAAGTGCTTGAGTTAGGAGCCTTTTATCATCCCTTGGCACTGGAAGGATTGAGACAAGGACTGAAGATAGATAAGGCTTGGTATGCCATATGTAAGTTCTCAGTGAAAACATATAATGCTGCTTGAAGAAAATTACTTGATGAGATTGAAGTTGAGAATCAGGTAATATTGAAGATGAAGGAGGAGAAATCGATGGGTGTTCCTCCAAGAGATAATAATCAGTTCAAGAAATCTGACAATAAGAAATGGAAGAATAAGAAGAGAAAGTTCTCTGAGGTAAATGGTGGAAGAGACCGAGCCCCAGAATATTACCGGAATGACAGGTGCAGGGAGAAGCCTTATGCAAGAAGATCGCCTCGAAGAGATGATCTGAGGTGAGTGGCTCAGTTGGAAGAGAAGAAAAAATTTACCCCCTTGAATGCACCTCTCTCTCAGATTTTAGAGGAGGTAAAAAGGCGGGGAGCTCTTTTGTTAGATCCCCGTCCGATTCGAGTCAAGGCAACAAGGAAAGCGAAGAATAGATTCCGCGAGTTCCACCAAGATGTGGGACATTTGACAGATGACTATTATGATTTGCAAAATCAGATCGAAGTTTTGGTTAGGAATAACTATCTGACTGAGTTCGTGGCTCAGAATGATGATAGAGCATAAAATCCGAGGTAGGCCCAAAGGCGCAATGATACAATGGTGATTACAGGATGCCCCACGTTAGCTGAAAATTCAAACAAGTCTCGAAAAAATTATTCTCGATATTCTCTTGTGAACATAAATGTTGAGCCGCATATGATGAATGTACGTGCAAAAAAGAGGCCAAAGATGGCCTCGGTCTCAATACTATTCACAAATAAAGATGAAAGTGGAGTTCATTACCCACATGATGATACCCTAGTCATTACAAGGGACTTCTCAGGTCGACAGAATATTGGTCGACACAGGAAGTTCCACCGATATCATTTTCAAAGAGACTTTAGATTCTTTGAGTATTGAGGATCTAAGATTGAGACCTACCGAGATCGCTCTGCATAGATTCGGGGAGTCATGTGTATATCCCTTGGGAATAATGCAACTGCCAGTAATAATGGGTGATAGACCATATCAGAAGACCAATAGGGTAGAATTTCAGGTCGTGGATCTTAAGGTGTCATATTCTATGATATTGGGGAGGTCGTTTCTCCGATCTACAAAGGCATTGGAAAGTGTTCACTACTTGAAGTTGAAGTTTACAACAGGAGATGGGATCAGGATTGTAAGAGGAAATCAGAGAGAGGCCCGATCTTGCTTTGCCACTGCTTCAAAGAATTCCTACTGCATTCACAAGCGCTCACTAAAGAAAACAACTGTGGGACACATAGAAGGTGATCGACAGGCAGAGTCATTAAAATATGTTGATAAAGAGATGAGCCGATTTCAGAAGCCATTATCTGTCGAGCCAATTGAAGAAATGGTACCAGTGGTTGTCGATGATAAACGACCGGAGAGAATTATGAAAATTAGGTCTAACCTGACCCCCGAGCACAAAGCATCGTTGAATGAAGTGTTAAGGCGTAATGCTGAAGTGTTCACCTGGTCCCACGATGACATGCCAAAGATCGGTTCTCGGGTTATCTCTCACCGATTGACGATGAATCTAAATTTTAAACCTGTGGCTCAAAAGAGGTGAGCATTTAACGCTGAAAGACGGGAGGCTATCAGAACATAGGTTGACAAGCTTCTAAAAGCGGGATTTATCCGAGAAGTCCAATACCTCGAGTGGATCACCAATGCAGTCATGATAAGGAAGGTTAATGGGAAATAGAGAATGTGTGTAGACTTCACTGATCTGAACAAAGCATACCCCAAAGATAATTTTCCCCTGCCAAAGATTGATCAGTTGGTAGATACCACGGCAGGCCATGAACTTCTCAGCTGTATGGATGCTTTCTCAGAGTATAATCAGATCAGAATGTATGAACTCGACCAGGATAAGACAGCATTCGTCACTGACCAAAGGTTATACTGTTATATAGTCATGCCCTTTGGATTAAAGAATGTAGGTGCAATATTCTAGAGACTAGTCAATAAGGTTTTTAAACCTTTGATCGGGTCAACGATGGAAGTATATATAGATGATATGATCACAAAACTTGTGAAGGTTTCGAACCATGCCAGACACTTGAAGGAAACCTTTTCTTACTTGAGGAGGTGCAACATGAAATTAAATCCTGAGAAATGTTCATTTGGAGTTAGAGTTGGGAAATTTCTCGGGTACATGGTCAGTGAACGGGGGATCAAGGCTAACCCGCAAAAGGTCAAAGCTATTCTGGATTTAAAGTCCCCAACCATAATAAAAAAAACTGCAGAGTTTGATAGGGAGATTGGCGGTCCTAAGCAGATTTGTTTCGAAGGCTACCGATAAGTGTTTCCCTTTCTTTCAGATGATGAGAAAGGGTGTTGAAGTTAGCACACATTTTCACAACCTCCAGGAAAATAAGAAGAATCGCAGAAAATGAAAAACTCAGCAAGAAACCAGAACCTTGTAGTAAACTTATTTTCAGAAAACTGAACACCAGCAAACATACGAAAATGAAAGGTAAAGAGAGAAAATAACAAGAATGCTTTCTTTGTATTATTCACTGTGTATAAATTACAAAACCAAGACTAGAATTTATAAGGACCTCAAGTAGCTTCTAATTCGTCAACAAAAAAGAATCAAGAAAATGGCCAACTGTAATGCTAACTAAAATTTAAAACCTTTCAGTTAAAAGACTCTTCTACCCTTTCTTGTTTTAACAGCTAACTTGATTAACTCCTTGGCTTCAATCCTCTCATAGTCATGTACATACTCACCTATGTACACTCAGTAATCAACATCAAATCACAAGCTTACAATCTCCACCTTGATCTCATGTTGATGAACTTCCTGCATTCTTCCATTTCAGCTACACACAAGGTTCAATTCTGAACTTGTATCCTGCTACATTCAAGGCACCTGAACACGATCATTCTTACTTCTCTTCACCTTATAACTCACTGCCACCTATTCTCTACATTCAACAGTCTAAAGTAGTAAAGAAGTTTTCCAACGGTGACAGATTTTGTCAACATATCTGCTGCATTATCAGCAGTATGTACCTTTTGCAACTTCATCCTTCCTTCTTTAAGGACTTCTCTAATGAAGTACACTCTTACATCAATGTGATTGGTTCTATCATGATAAACCTGATACTTTGACAGCTCTAATACACTTTGATTATCACATGAGAGTTCAGCAACTGCATCTCCAAGCTTCAGCTTAGCTATCATTCCCTGCAGCCAAGTTGCTTCCTTCACTACTTCTACAATTGCTATATGTTCGACTTCTGTTGTTGATAATGCGACTATGCTTTTCAGTTGATGGTACACCCTTTAAACTGAAAAACATAACCTATAACTGACCTCCTTTTATCCACATCAGCTGCATAATCTGCATCTACATAGCCTTTCAACGCCTCAGTCTCCTTTGCACTTCTCCCATATTTCAGGCAGCAATTTAAGCTTCCTCTTATACCTCAGAATTCATCTAACAACTTCCTAATGCTTCTTTCCTAGATTACCTAAGAACCTGCTAACCACACTTACAGTAAAACCAATGTCTGGCTGGGTACACACCATACTATACATCAAGTATCCAACAACACTTGCATATCGTATTCTCTTCAGTTGTACCCTTTCCTCTTCTGAACTAGGACACTAATCCTTAGATAATTTGAAATGTACTGCCAAAGGAACACTTACTGACTTTGCTTTGTCCATCTGAAATCTTTCTAGCACTTTGTTGATGTATTTCTCCTGTGAAAGACAGATCTCTCCTTCAGCTTTGTTCCTAAGTATGTCAACACCAAGAATTCTCTTTGTAGGACCTAAGTCCTTCATCTCGAACTCTTCACTTAGCAATTTCTTCAACTTCAGTAATTTGGACATTCTTTTACTTACCAATGACATATCATCCACATAGATTAACAAGAAAACCATATCTTCAATGTTGTGTCCTTGATAGTACACACAACTATCATATCCATTCCTTTGATAACCTATTGTCTTTATGAATTGATGAAACTTGATATTCCACTGTCTTGATGATTGGTTGAGGCCATAAAGTGATTTTTCCAGCAAACACACTTTATTTTCTGCTCCAGCTTGCACAAATCCTTCTGGTTATGTCATAAAGATCTGCTCATCAAGCTTTCTATAAAGAAATACTGTGGTGACATCCATTTGTTCTAACTCTAAAGCATACACAGCAGCAGCAGCTAAGAGTAGTCGAATGGATTCATGTCTAACAACAGGAGAGAATATCTCTAAATAGTCTACTTCTTCTTTCTGTGTAAACCCCCAGGCCACCAACCTTGCTTTATACCTCAGGTTGCCATTTACTTCTTCTTTACTCTTAAACAGCCATTTACAGTCAACTAGCTTCCTGTCCTTTGGTCTATCTACAAGAACCCAAGTCTGATTTTTCATTAAAGACTCCATCTCTTCACACATTGCATGATGCCACTGTTTAGCTTCCAGTCCTTGCAATACTTCCTCCACAGATCCTGGGAGAGCTGAATCAATCTCATCAACAGCTAACAAGGCATATGCCATCAGGTCTGCATATCCATATTTGCTTGGTGGCTTGATAATTCTCTTCCCTCTATCTCGCACCAAATTATAATCAGGAGTTCCTGCTTGTGGCATATCAGCATGAACATCTGACATAACCCCCTGATGTCTCCACCTGTACTAGAAGTTTCCTTTCTTCTCTCTATGCAGAATTCTTGTATTTATTTGATTCTAGCTCCACCTTAAACTGAACTCTCCTTCTTCCAGAGTTATCAGTTTCTTCTATATGACTCTGATCATTTTTAGCACCTGATTCCTCTTCCAGAAATCTCACATCTCTAATTATGATGCATCTACCTGCCATGCCATTATGGTACCACAGTTCTTAGCCTTTGACACCATCAGGGTATCCAATGAATACCCCTTTTACAGCTTTGGTTTCTAGCTTTCCATGCTTAACATAAACATAGGTTGTACACCCAAACACCCTCAAATGACTAAGATTTGGAATGGCACCTGACCAAACTTCCTCAGGTGATTGAAAGTTCAAGGCTGAGCAAGGTATTCTATTGATCAAGTAAGTTGCTGTATTGACAGCTTCTCCCCAGAAAAATTTGGATAAACCTACACATAACAACATGCTTCTCACCTTCTCTAGGATGGTTCTATTCATCCTTTCAGCTATCCCATTCTGCTAAGGGGTATAGCTGACTGTCTTGTGCCTCACAATCTCACATTCCTTGCATAGTCTATCAAATGCTGAGTTGCAGAATTCCAGGCCATTGTCAGTTTTGAATGCTTTTATTTTATTTTCTTTCTGGTTTTTTACCTGCTTCTGCCACTCTTTGAACTTCTCAAAGTTCTGATATTTAGACTTCAGTATATACACCTACAATTTCTTTAAGTAATCATTATTGATGGTTAAAAAATACCTACCACCTCCCAATAAAATTGTCTGAGTGTATATAATTAAGTACCTCTGCAGTCGTGCGTTGTGCATGTCAAATTTTGTTATGTGTAATTTACCTAGTACACAACATTCACAGAACTTGAGCTCTCCTTCTACCACATCTCCTAGCAAGCCCCTTTTCTTAAGCTCTAGCAAGTTTTTCTTTCCAGGATACCCCAATCTTTTATGCCAAAGCATGAGTCTATCCTGATCTTTGTTAGTTCTAACATTAACATCTTCTACAATCAGGTCATCATTGAGTACATACAAGCCATGCTGTCTTCTGGCTTTCATGATTACCAAGGACCCTTTGCAAACTTTCATGGTTCCATTCTCAGCCCTAAATAAATAGCTCAAAGCCTCCAGCATGCCTAGGGACACTAGGTTCCTTTTTAATCTAGGAACATATCTTACATTCTACAATTTCACAAGCACTCAACTCTCCATTATTAACTTGATAGTTCCTATCCCTTTCATACTCCATGTTATATCATTTCCCAACAAGATCTTGCCTAAGTCTTGTAGTTGTAGAGTAGAAAAAGATGACTTACATGGACATATACTGAATGTACAGCCTAAATCCAAGATCCAGTCCTCTGTCCTCACTACTGGTTCTTTGTCTGCCATGAGCACAAATGCCTCTTTGAAGTTTGCCTCTGATATGATTATTGTATCACCTTGCTTCCCAATTGGCTTAAGAGTTTTCTGCTACTGTCTTTCAGGGAAATTTCTTTTGAAATGCCCTTCTTTGTGGCAGTGGAAACACCTCAACACTCTCCCCTTTGATCTTGATCTTGATTGCTTTCTCCCTTTTTGCTCCTCCCTTTCTGGTTTTCCTCTCATATGCAAGCTTTCACCCGAGCTACCATATCTTTGCTAGTTCCTTCTATTTAGTTCTTTTAAGCTCAATGAATTTTTCACATCATCCATTGATAGAGAAGATCTCCCATAGAGCAAGGTATCTATGAAGTGCTCATAGGATGCTGGTAAGGATGTCAAGACTAGTAAAGCTCAATCCTTATCATCTACCTGCACATCAACAGTCTCAAGATCAAGGATTAATTCATTAAACCTGTCAAGATAGTCCTCCACCGAGCCTCCTTCCTCTAAATAGAAAGAAAATATTTGCTTCTTCAAGTAGGGTCTTTTAGCTATTGATTTGTGTTGATATGTTTCTTTCAATTTCAGCCAAATTCCCCTTGCTGATGTCTCTTTGGTCACCTCTCTCAAGACTTTGTCAGAAAGTGAAAGAATCAAGGCACTTCTTGCCTTCCTTTGAATCTCCCTCAACTCAAATTCTGTTAAACTTTTTCCTTCAATCTAAAAACCATCTTCTTTAAGGGTATAGTCCAACCCTTCATGCTCCAAGAAGGCTTTCATCTTGAGTTTTCATAAGGAGAAGTCATTGTCTCCTGTAAACTTCTCTAGGTTGAATTTGGTAGTCACCATATCTATCACTTGTTCTTCTTTTCTGCACAGTTTCTTGTTTCTACACCTTTTCTGATCTGCTTCCCTTCTTCTTTTCCTGATTATGGCTCTGATACCACTTGTTGAAGTCAGCACACACTCTTATAACCTCCAGTAAAAGAAGAAGAATTAAAGAAAATGAGAAACTCAGCAAGAAACCAGAACCTTGCAGTAAACTTATTTTCAGAAAACTGAACACTAGCAAGCATATGAAAATGAAAGGTAAAGAGAGAAAATAACAAGAATGCTTTCTTTGTATTATTCACTGTGTATGAATTACAAAACCAAGACTGGAATTTATAAGGACCTCAGGTAGTTTCTGATTCGTCAGCAAGAAAGAATCATGAAAATTGCCAACTGTAATGCTAACTAAAATTTAAAACCTTTCAGCTAAAAGACTCTTCTACCCTTTCTTGTTTTAACAGCTAACTTGACTAACTCCTTGGCTTCAATCCTCTCATATTCATGTACATCCTTGGCTTCAATCCTCTCATATTCATGTACATCCTTGGCTTCAATCCTCTCATATTCATATACATACTCACCTATACACACTCAGTAATCAACATCAGATCACAAGCTTACAGAGGGAAAGAGATTGGAGTGGGATGAGAGTTGTGATAAGAGTTTCTGAGAGCTCAAAGAGTATTTGGCTCATATTTTCCATCTTGTAAGTCCCGAGAAGGGGGACGTTTTGCAATTGTATTTAGCAGTCAATGAACATTTAGTAAGTTCTGTTCTCGTGAAAGAAGATGATGAAAGGGTGTAAAAGCCCGTTCATTACACGAGCAAATCATTGCTGGACGCCAAGACAAGATATACTCCAGAAGAAAAGTTAGCTCTCTCACTTGTCACTACTATCAGAAAGTTACGCTCTTATTTCCAAGCACATCAGATAATTGTGATAACAGACCAACCCTTGAGACAAATTCTTTATAACTAGATTTGTCAAGAAGACTGGTGAAGTGGTCTATTGAACTGAGTGAGTATAACATAGATTACAAGCCTCGAAAAGCCATTAAGGGATAGGCTCTGACAGATTTTATAGCAGAACGAACGGTCTTGGAGTAGTTGGTAGTACTATAAGTCTCAGATATTAGCAACATCCGAGATAAGAATGGTACATCCGACCCTACGGTCTTTGAGGATATTTGGCAGCTATATGTTAACGGAGTATCAAACATTCAAGGGGGTGGAGCCGAGATAATTTTGAAGAGACTTGATAGAGAAGAAGTTATGTACTCTTTGTAGTTTGATTTTAAAGTAACCAACAATGAGGCAGAATATGAAGCACTGATCACTGGAATCAAATTAGCTTAAACTTTTGGAGCCATGAATGTGAACATAAACAACGATTCGCAGTTGATTGCCAATGAGATCAACGGGCAGTTCCAGGGCTAGAAGGACAACATGCAGGCTTATTTGATCCAAACCAAAAAGCTAATAGAAACATTCCAAAAAATAACAATAAAACAGCTCTCTTGGACAGAAAATTCTAGCGCTGACTCTTTGGCAAAATTAGCCTCGGTGTTCAAAGAAAAAGTTTTGGCCTCGGTACCAATTGAAGTCCTGACATAGAGAAGTGTATATCTGAAAGAATATTTTGTTGCGGTCATATAGAAAATTCCTGATCCGAAATGGATGAAGGAGCTGAAGTCTTACATTCAATATGAGAAACTACCAGTTAACAGGACGGAGGCCAGGAAGACAAAAAATAGATCAGTTAGGTACGCTATTATTGATAATATACTCTATAAACGTGGTTTAGCTTATCATATTTGAAATGTCTAAGACCAGATTAGGCTGATAAAATTCTCGAAGAAATCAATAGTAGAACCTGTGGAAGTCATAGGGGGGCTCGCTCTTTAACATATAAAATTATTCGATAGGGATACTATTGGCCAACAATCTTGTAGGATGCTTTGCGGTTGGTTAAATCTTGCCATGAATGTTAGATCTATGGAGATATTCTGAGGAGCTCACCTGTCTTTCGAGTTCTTGGTCTTTCTCTCAATGGTGTCTGAATCTGATTGGACCATTATCGATCGCTCGAGCTAACACCAAGTATGCAATTGTGGCAATAGACTACTTCACAAAGTGAGTAGAAGCAGAGCCACTTTTCAGTATAACAGAGAAAAAGACAACATCCTTCATCAAATAGAATTTAATATACCACTTCGGAGTCCTACAAATTTTGGTAATTGACAATAGAAAGCAATTTGACAACGTCAAGTTTAGGGAATTCTGCTCGAATTTCTGTATTAACCTGAGGTTGCTAACGCATCCTCAGGCTAATGGACAGGTTGAAACTGCCAACAAAGTGGTCAAAAAAGCACTCAAGAAAAAGCTTGGATAATATAAGGGAGCTTGGATTAACAAATTACCTGAAGTACTTTGGACCTACAGAATAACTCCCTGAACAACAACAGAGGAATCTCCATTTTTATTAGCTTTCGGATGTGAAGCCATGATTCTGATCGAGATTGATGTCCTTACTTTCTGAGTGCAAGACTATGATGAAAAGAAGAATGAGGCTAGCCGAAGACTGGATTTGAATCTATTAGAAGGAAAGAGAGATGAGAACGTAATATGGGTAACATCTCATCAACAAAAGATAGCCCGCTATTATAACCAAAAAAGTCAGACACAGAACTTTTTAGAAGGGAGATCTAATCCTTCGATGAGTAACTCTCAACACCAAACTTCCTAGTGAAGGGGTATTTGGAGCCAATTGGGAAGGACCATACAAAGTCATTCAGATACTCAGATCGGGAGTCTACAAATTGGAGACTCCAAATGGCATTCCAATAAGAAAACCTTGGAATACAGACAGATTAAAGCCATATTATCCTTGATCCAACCCTTTTAGACCAAATCCCTCGAACCTACATCTAACGTTATAAACACTTGTTCTGTGAAGAAATCCAGCTATACCTCTCTCTCTAGTACTCTTATTAGATCCAATTTCTATGTCAAGGTTAGTCGAATATTCCAACAAAAGACCTTATACTAACGAAACATCATCGTCTCTATGCTAAGGATATTTACAGCTTATGGAACCACATCGTCCGAGGCCATATAGACCACATCGTTTGAGACCAGCTACTGGGACCACGACGTCCCCGAGAAGACCTTATGTCAATGAGATCACGTCGTCTCCATGCTAAAGATATTTGCAGCTTATGAAACCATGTTGTTTCGAGGCTATATGGACCATGGTGTTCGAGGCCAACTGTTGGGATCACGATGTCCTCGAGAAGACCTTATGCCAACGAGACCACGTTATCTCCATGCTAAAGATATTTGCAGCTTATGGAATCACATCGTTCTGACGCCATATAGATTACGTCGTTCGAGGTCAGCTACTGGGACCACTTCATCCCCAAGAAGACCTTATACTAACGGGACCACGTCGTCTCTATGCTAAGGACCACATTTATAGGGATTACGTCATCCCCAATCTCATTCATGTATAGGAACACATCGTCCATGATCCGAGATCGTGTATTACTTATGATTTGTTATACTTTTTATTATTTCTTGAATCGGATCATTAAATGAATAGACATGTTAACTTTCTCCTATTATCTATACATTTTATGTCAATGATTAATGAGATCGACATTTTTGACATCATATTCTTATCTTTTTGTGATGAGTACATTTGTTATCTCAAATTCTATTGCATACTATCTGACACAATCCTACATTTGATAAAATTTTTTCTAAGTTATTTACTCAGATAATTATATTGAGCTGACACCATATTTGATGAAAATTTTTCTAAGTCATTTGCTCGGATAAATATTTTATTTAAAGTAACTACTTATCTCCTATTTTGTTCAAAGTTTATATAAATGGTCTGCATCGATCAAACTTAAGGTTATCTGTATGAATGATTTCTGTTACTTGATCAGTTTGAGATTTACCTGAGTACGAATAGATATTATTTCAATGAAGAAAATTCTATCTAAGTGGGGATCAAATTCAGAAGAATAATATTTCATTAAAACATTCAGTTTATACAGACCAAGAAGTTATCACCACTACAAATTTTTCGAGCCTAACTTTCTTTATTCACAACTTCTGGGTCCTTGGATGATTTAGGTTTCGAGTCCTTCGTAGGGTCTATAGGCTGGTCTGAGGGAGGCTATTTTATTACTAGAGGAGGATCGGCATGGCAAACTCAGTCAAAAATCAAGAGCTGAAACATCTTTATTTGTCTTAAGAGTGGCATCCGAGGCAGAAGTTCCCTCAGGTACTTCCACACTTAGGATTTTGAACTGCGACATCTCACTCCCGAGAGCCTCATAGAGCCATCCGAGGTTGAGGTGTGGATACTGTCCTATGAAAGTAAGACAAGTAAAATCAATAGCCCGATCTATTTTTTCCACACCTGTGGCCTCGGCTGCTGCTATGGTTTTTTGTACCTTTTCTGCTGCAGCTTGTGCCCTTGCTACAGCATTTTCAACCTTCTTGATGTCTAAAGTATCTTTCTTCCTATATAATTCAAGCTCCGACTCCTTCTGAGAAAGCCTGGACTTTAAATTGGCATTCTCAAGGCAATTTGTTTTGTAATTAGAATTATCAAAGCTTGTCTGCTCTGATTCCGAGGTCGCCACTCGGATTTCCAATTCTCCCTTCTCCTTTGTCCACACCGCCTCTTTTTCTTCAAACTGAGTTCTCTTCATTGTAAGAGTTTCCTGAGCCTCCTCCAATTGTTGGTTTCTAATGGCCTAAAAATTACATAATTTAAGTTTCTCTCCCTAGTAAACAAAGCTTAAAACCATGCTTTTCAATGAAGAAAACAAGGCACCAATTGAAGCCAAATGAGGGGTTTAAGTGCATATCTTACAAGCCTTTTGATTTGTTGAAGTTGAAGATCAAAACCATGAGATCTCTTCACTTAAAACCCTCCCCATGCTTCCTCCCATGACTGCCCACGTTCAAGGAGGAAGAAAGACCCAAAAATCTTAATTTTTCACTTAATTTCCCATTTTTTATATTTGTGTATTTATCTAATAAATAATATAAAATAACGGAACACTTATGTGATAAAACCAAACCCATAAAACATGGGTGAGCTCAAGTCAAAAGGGCATAAAACTTTGACCAAGGAAAAATTAATTAAAAAAGAATTAATTAATTTATTAAAATATATAAATATGCCAAGTGTCAAAATAATATCCATATAAATTCTAACACTTGTCAAATTCTCTAACCATTAAAGAATTTGATATTTAGACATATTAATATATATATTGAATTTTCATAAATCCCAAATTATGATACATTTACCATAATACCCTTGGTCAACATTATACATAAGGGTAAAATGGTAATTTTTTTTAAATTAAACACTTTAATTTAGAATTTATCATTTTATATTAAAATCATATTTTAATATGTTTTATAATCACAATTATCAAATTTGAATATGTAATTTACAATAAATTATATATTTGTATCACATATGGGCAAAATGATCATTTTGCACTAAATTAACAATTTAATATAGTTTTCACCATTTCACCTTATAATCACATTCTAACTTATTTGATAATCAATATTATCATTTTTAGGTCATATAATGTATATTACATTACTATATGATATCAATATATCATTTCTTTAACACTTTAAAGAATAACAAATACATATAACGATTATATGTATTTAGTTCGGCTGGTTCAAGTTATCATGAGGTCGCTAGCCCTCTCTCAATAACATTTTATATTCTCCTCTTTTATGGGAACATTCGGGAATTGGGTGGACCATGAAGAATCACCGTGACTCACTAGTGAGCCAATGTCAAATATTTCGACTCCGAATAATTCGATCTTGAATATTTCAATACTCAACCATAGTCCCTAAGTTACGATGAAGAAATGTCTTCATCAAACTTGCAATGATTGCACATAACGTGTGGGTAACATCTCTCCGTTGTCATATCCTGATTGAGTAAGGGTTTATGATCTGTCAAAACCCTAATCTCGATGTCTATACGAATCGTCGCTCATATGTCATTATTGCTCTGGCCATAGACTTAAAACCTGCACATCATATCGACATTCGTTTAGGAACTCAACTTAGACAGAGTCAACAGAAACTCTCAGTCCATAGCATTGAGTCAACAGATCCCATCTTGACTATCAACCGAACAC
>JAVXUL010128379.1:0-16034 GCA_035590515.1 Trichilia minutiflora | reverse complement strand
GTTTTAAATATGTCCATTCACTGAGTATACCCCCGTATACTCACCCCTCACCACTTCCAGTTTCAGGGTTAGCGATAAAAATTGGTGCGGGCAGTGGTAATTACTTAAGGACGTGAAGGCTTAGGTATACATCTTTCGACTCACCTTAGCGGTCCTTAGTCCACTGGTGTATTTTTTTGAAATTTTCATTGTATTTATGGAACTTGAAAGCACTAAACGAAATTATAATAAATGTTGTATTTGATTATGGGAATGGATTCCCAATGACTTATGTCTGATGAATGTTTTATCTAATGTGCGCACAGATTTATTGGAAATATTTACAGCTTGATTTTATTCTTTGGATGTTTGGGTGTGTGGATGAATATTTGAAATTGTTTATGATATGTTTTGTGGAAAACAGATTTTTGGTATGAGCCTTACAGGTGTACAGGTGGTATCCTGTGTTATTGGGTACACCCTGAAAGCTTGTGGCGTTGTCACAGGTGAGACCCACGGGTCGGGTCGTGACAATAAAAATAATAAAAATATCCCTAAATAATAAAATGACCAAACTATCTCTAATTGATAAAACAGAGTTTTATAATTTTAATTAATTTATTTATTATTAATATTTGAGTGAATAAATTAATTTGCTAAATATAATTGCATTTTTTATTTTTTTTAAAAAATAAACTTTTTAAAATATTTCAAATAAAAATAATATACATATAGATAGACAAAGAGATAAAGAGATATAGAGAGAGTGTGTGTAATATCCTGTGCTTTTGTGGGTATTGTTGGAGCTTAAATTAGAATTAGAATTAAGTAAATTTTAAATTAATGCTATTAAAATCGCGATTTGGACTCATAAAATTGGTTAAAATTGTAATTTTAACTAAAAATAGTTTTTGCTTTTATTAAAATCGTAATTAGTTAAAAAAAAACGTTAAAAATGGTGTTTTTAGACTTAAAATCATAAAAAACGCCATTTTACGTTTTTATATTATAAAAATAGAAAATTTAAAAATGACGCCATAGTTAGCCTAAAATCCACGCTGCTGTCCTCCACTCCTCCTTTCTTTCTGTCAAATTTTGCCCTCTCTCTCAATTCATCCTACTTAGAGATCTATCTTTTCCTTTCTCTGTCTCTGTGTTTTCTGTATTTATTCTCTCATGTAAATGATTCTCTTTTGTTTCACTTAAAACTCATATTTTTTCTTTAAAACATATTTTTCGTCTCAAACTTGCATGAATTGCCAAGAGATGGTAAGAAATCCTTTCAATAGTCAAGGAGCACATGGTGGATGTTGAATGATCATTTTTCCTTGATCAAATACACTTATAAATTTTCTTGAAATTGTTTGTGATGGTTAAAGGGGTATACTCAAATATCCTCTCGTATTAATCACATCGTGCGTGGAGACTTCTTCATTGATGGGTAAGATATGGATACTTCTGTTGATTTGTTTAGCATTTTTCTTAAGTGAACTGTTATTTTGACTGGCATTCTTCTACTGTTAATAAGGTAAGGGGAGTTGTCTTTATACTTGAAGCAACACCAAGAGCCTTTGTTTTGAGATTGGATGTTTCATTAGCAGGGTGATTTGATCTGATCTTCTATCTTTGTTCTCTTACAAATGAAACTGTTATAATGTTTACAGATCAGTCAAATTTATATTTTAACCCTTTAAAAATATTTTAATTTTTTATTATTTATATATTGTTAAAAACTCCGTTTTAAGTTCTGGTTTTTTAAATAAAAAATAATTTTAAATAAAATCGCGATTTTAATAACCTTGCTGTAAATATATAAGTTGATTTTTAAGTCCAATAACCTTGTTAAACCCAATGATTTCTTTAGACTTATAAATAATGTTTTAGACCTAAGAGTAGAGATTAACCCATGAACTTTGTTTAAGCCTAAGTATGAAATTCAAGCCAGTTTACTTTTCTTTAAATCCTAGCCATCCATTTTTACTTTTAATCTCCACCTTCCATTTGTCTAAATTTTTGGCATATTTGTGGTCATCTATTTAGATTAAAATGTGATTTAATTTTAGCCATATAAAGTGAAAAAAAAAATTGGCTTAGTATGGACCATTGGATTGCAAGCTTTAAATCTGAACCGTCTATTTTTTTTTTGAATTATTAAGAAATTAGGAAAATGAATGTTTTCCAAATTAAAAGGTAGCAAAACCATGAGAACCATGACAAGAAGAGGAAGGAAGGAAGAAACATCCAAATAAGAAAGAAAGGAAGAAAGAAAGAAAAAGAAAGAAAAGAAAGAAAGAAAGTTAGAAGAAAAAAAATGAAGAAATTGTAAATTTATCCAATTGTTTCCATTTATAAGGTTTTGTTATTTATTTATTTATTATATTATGAGAATTTGAATTTTCAATGTTATCATTTAGTTAGAAAATTAGTATATGGATTGATTTAAGATATGTATTTAATGATTGGAAAATTGGTGGAAGTTATGAATTGTGAAATTGAAGATGATAAATAGTAAATTTGGGGATTTTATACAATTGGATCAATTGTGCATTTGGTTAGATTCGTAATGATTATTAAAGGTAATTGAATATTTAAGGGGTGTTCCTTGATGTCTTAAAAACTCTTTGGTTGGTCCTATTGTGATTTATGAACTATGTTTTTGGCTTAAATCAATTTATACCCGAAATTGAGTTTCACAGGAATAGTATCTATTCATGTAGACATAAAAGTTAAATTCTCAAACTCCGAATGAGACATTGTAAGAGGCTATAAAAACTAGATGTATATGGGTATGACATAATTAAAATTCAATTTTATAGATGTTTAGGTGAGCTCATACCAAACTTGTAAATATGGCTATTTTGTGCAGCCCTATTATGAAAATTAAGTTTTTTTTTATACATATTTCATGTTTACTTGTGTTGGTATATGCCTTAAGATCTAATAATGATTTTGGATATTAATTTATCATGTATCATGATATTTTTTTTATTAATATGTTTTATTCTATTATTGCATATCTGTGTGTCTAAATAAATATAATAATGCTCTTAGAATAGTTGACTTAATTAGTTAAGTACTATTCTTAAATGTCCCTAATCAAGTATTATTATGAAAGGATAACAATAATATATTGAGACTAGTATGTGCAATGATTGATGACAACATGAGATGTATCATGATATGAGATATAAAGTCAACATATAAGTAATAGTTGGTGAATTATTGTACTGGACCCGATATGAGAAAAATTGTATGGATTGTTATATGAGTGTCATAAGTAATTCTTATAGTGATAATGGTGTATATGATCTTTCGACTTGATATCATCATGGTTTCTAACATTATGAATGATATATTTTAATGTTTTCAAACGTCATCTGTAATAAGATTGACTATAAAGAAAATATTTGGTTATGTCATGAATAATATAGTGGGATATGCTTGATCAAGATAAGATTTGTTCCTCCTAAATAATAGGAGTGATATCTTTGGACCCTTTTAATTGGATATGATTATAAAATACATGGCCGTGTTCAAATGAATCGATATGTGATATTGATATCATTTAGTAAGATAACTATACTCAAGATATCAAAGAAACAAAGAATTGAATAATACGGGATGACACATTTCATATTTCGTGTTCAATTAAGATATCTAGGACAAATGGATTAAAATACATAGTTACATTGATCAGGAATATAAGTGATGTTGAGCCACTTATATTCTTGTGACTTTGGTAATCATGATATGTTGTTAGATACTGCTTATGATTTGTATTACTAAAATTAGAATTTTAGTAAATTAGAATTTTAGTATTACTGTCAACGTTATGGAAACCTAATGGGTTGTGCATTAGTTCTGAAAATTGAAAGTATAAATTCATGAGATGAATTTATCTTAATTCATAAAACTTTATGTTAATTAGGGTTTTTGGCAGATCTATTTAATAAAGTTAGGTTAAGGATAGTAGTTTGAACTTTATTAAATGGATTGGACCTTAATAGTAAGGTTAAGGTTAAACCCAATATTATTATGTCATTAAATCCTAACCCTAAAATGCAATATAAAAAGGGTTTTTATTTACGTTGTAAGGCGTGCGATTGCATAGGTTTCATTCTTTTTGTTTTTGCAAAAGAAAGAAAATCGCAATAAGGACAAAAACACAGAATTACATGAACAAGAGTTAGCACTCATTTTCAATCTTTTCGGTTGTGTGGATACCGTAGAGACGCAGAGTTTGTTTGCGTTCTGTGGCTCTTTATCATTAAATTGCTCAAAAGCATGAATATTCAGATTTATAACTTTAAAACAATAGGTTTATCGCATGAATCTTGTGAAAAAATCGAAAAAAAATTTATTTTTTCGCTACATGTATGGTTCTGATTTCCTAACAACTTGATCATAAGTTTCATTAAATCCCAACTTATGTTAGTTATGTAAGCTTTTTAGGGGGATATATTTGGGCATATTTAGTATTTATGTGCATTAATTAGTAAATATTATTGTTTTGATCATTTTAACAGTAGTTGATAATATCGTGTTATAGATATTTCGAAGGAGCAATCACCTACTTTACCTTCTTCCAAATCAAATACAACACTCTTAACAAGTACTATGAGTGAAATTTGATATGTTTCATTATTTTTAAATATTTATGTAATCTAAATGTTTCAGAATATTTTGAGAAAGAAGTATATGACGCATGAGTGGATATAATTATATTTTTTTATATTTTCTAAAGCTATGTAGGGGTATATATATATATATATACCTAGAAGATTATTTGGTATATTTAAAACTTGAAGAATGATTCGGAAATATTTTATGAGATAATTTCTTTAAGTATGTTGTTATGTGTATGATTGTATGCATGTACTACAGTATTGATCCATAAATCCAGTTTAGATAAATATCCATTTGAAAATGTTCAAGATTTAGTTCTATCCCTTTACTCGGTCAAGTGCGTAGTTTTGGGTACGAACCAACTGTATCCCTTGGGACCAGTGATTATGATATGTATGATACGTATGTACATATAGCCATATGATTATGAATATTTAGTTTTCTAAGTTATCTATGATGATTTTAATTATTTATATATATTTTCTTTTGCTCACTAAGTCTTCTCCAAGACGTAAATCTCCCCCCAAATCACAGTTTTGCATGTTGTTTAGTTTGGTTATGATATTCCATAGTTTTTCTAGAAGGCAAGCAAGTAGAGCTAAGTATCAATATGCAATCATTAAAGGTTTTACGTCTATTCATGTATAGTTATCTCAAGATTTGGTCAATGTAATCTGAATATGTATTTTGAGAACTAGCAAACATTTAAACTTGCTTATGCATGTTGATTTGTATATATAAATATATTGATGATTGGTGTTATGCATGTTTCTAGCACTAAGTGCTTTTTTGTAATTTTGTTGGATTGAGTCCATTTTTATTCATTGCACTACTGATTAATTAGTTTAAAGTCCCATATATATTTGTATTAAAGCATGTTAGTATAAAGTTGAGACAGATAGGCTAGCCTTGTCTCATGTTAATCATCCTTTAGGAAATTTGAGGGGTATGTGTGTGTGTGTGTGAGTGAGAGAGAGAGAGAGAGAGATAATGTATGTGAAACCTGTCCCTTAAGATTATGGATATTATTGTAAAACTCTCATGAGTTTTTGTGCATGTAGTAGTGCTTAAATCATACGTGAGAGGGTGTGATAACTTGAATTCATTTTGGAAGAAGATGTGTGGTACAAAATATGAGTTTATAAGAAAGAATTGGATTTTTGACCCCCAAATCATCTCCAATTGAAAAAAAATTCCTATTACTTTTGTAGAGCTTAGAGAGAGATTTTCATTGATATATAATGGGTTCCGAGTGGATATCAGGATCCAAAGTTATGGTCATTTGAAGTAACAGTCCTCAGAAGAAGGAGAAAAGGCAAAGGTATCGATACTTTTGCAGAAATGTATCGATACATTGGGAGTGAGATCAAAGGTATCGATACCTTTGGAGAAGAGTATCGACACCTTTTAGAATTAAAAGTCAAACGTATCGATACGTTGAAGGCATGATGAACAATAACGGGCCAAACGTATTGATACGTTATAAGCATTATGAATTATAATAGTGTCAAACGTATCGATACATTGGCAAAGGTATTGACACGTTTGTGACGAAGATGAAGTCTATTTGCGACAAACGTATCGATACGTTAAAGAAGGTATTGATACCTTACAGGTTTAGTGAACAGTAAATAGTCAAACGTGTCGATACATTGTGAGAAGGTATCGATACGTTGCAGGCATAATGCCAAAAGTATCGACACCTTTGAGCGATTTCACAGCCTATTTCCATTGCGAAGGAAGGTCGTCTTCTTTATTTG
This sequence comes from Trichilia minutiflora, assembly GCA_035590515.1. Taxonomy (NCBI): domain Eukaryota; kingdom Viridiplantae; phylum Streptophyta; class Magnoliopsida; order Sapindales; family Meliaceae; genus Trichilia; species Trichilia minutiflora. The sequence continues at coordinate 9,669 of JAVXUL010128379.1, read as the reverse complement.
CTTATTTCACTTTCTCTCTCTCCATTTTTGACAGAAACCTTTCTCTCTCACTCTTAAAATTAATCTCCACCATTTCTCAATCAAACTTTCTATTTCAGTTCTTATGAACTGAGAATCAATACCAGAACTCAAAAATTTTCTTTAATTGGAGTTTTACCCGTTGAATCGTGAGGATTTGTGAAGAGAGGGGGTACAATTAATAGTAGTCGAAGAGAGATTCAAACCAAAAAGGGGTTCTAAGCTCACTTACCAATTTGGATAAGTCTGTTCTTCAGTTTCTCTCTCTCGTTTGAGCTATCATTTCATATAAATCTAGGAATAGATAACTCGAATACTATTTATAAAACCCTAAAAATTAGGAGTTTTTTAATTTATCATTGGTATCGATAAATTAGAGAGCTTTGATAGCTAGTGGTATTGAAATCGATGAGAAATATTTATAGGTGGAGTGAAATCAGTGAGAGTAGTACATTAAAGAGAGAGAAAGTAGAGGATAGAGAGAGAAAGAGAGAGAAAGAGAGAGAGAGAGAGAGAAGTACGAGAGTAGTATGAGCATGCATTGCATCATGCACGCACATTGTAACAGATTATTGAATCTGTATTTGTATACGTATCCAGGTGCAATAATTGAGATGTGAGGATCTCTACCGCGAGAAGGATATCGAGAGGGTGATTTTTTACCCCAGAACTGTGAGTGGACATATTCCTTTTCCTTTGCCTCGTTTATGTTATTTTTGAATAACTATAATGTTAGAGATGATAGCATATGAATATGTATATATATAACTTAAATGAGGAGGCATTGGATGTATGTTGTGTGGTGGTCAGGATGATCCCTTGTTTGTGATGAGATAGGTTTGTTGTAAAATCTGGATTGTCATGAATGTGAGACCAGAAGCCTAATGTGTATATTTGTTATTGTGATTTTGAGGTCGGAGGCCAATTTTATATGTGTTTGTGAATGTGGCATAGTTGAATGGAATGGTCGGGGTGCCATACTCGTTGATTTGGTCTTGTAAGTCAACATGTCTTATTTTACTGTTTTGGTCTTGTGAACCACAGATAATATTTTTGACCTTGTGAGTCAATAGTTATTTGATTTGTCCTGATGGGTTATTGACGTTGATTTATAGTTCTGTATGCCATGTTATTGATTATATATGGGTGAGAATTGATCATACAGCTTATGTGGAGTGGGTGGAATCCAATAAACCTCGAAGTGTGGATTAACCATACAGTCCTAGGTAGGATAAGTGAAATCCACATATCTATGCTAAAGCATACTAGTATTATACTGATATAATAGTATCTCAACTAGGGTTGCGAATCAGTCATACAGCTTTGAGGGAGTGGATGGGATCCTATAGACCAAGGGGATATACATATTTGATGTTATATTGATTTTTCAGACATGTATATGATATCACATTTCATTGTGTTGGATTTTATGATTACGAGGATTTTTTGTATTCAATGTATGAGCCTCTGATTTCTGTTTTTGTGTATCTTTCTACTCACCGAGTATTTTCTCAAATACTCATCCCTCACTTCCTATTTCAGGTTAGTGTAATCGGATGCGGCATAGCATAGCTGAAGCGAGCCTTTAGCACAGTTTTCAGGTACTCAACTCAAGTTTTTACATTATGATCTACTGTACAGAAAAATATTTGTAATAATGTATTTTGGATATTTTGGCTTGGTCAAGAGATATATGTATTATGATTATAAGGTATTTTAAGAAAATCTTGATGGTGATTTTATATGTGTATGAAAATCTTTCATTCTATTTTATTTTATCTTTGAAAATGTGTTTGAAAACAAGTATTAATATCTTGTTGGTCTTAGGGTTGCATTCTAAGTGATAGGATGTATTTTTGGGATTCGCGACGATTGTCACATAGTCGACTAAGATCGGGATGTGACAATATCCCAATGGAATATGCTTCAAGAGAATGGTGAATTGGGTTTTAATGCAGATTTTAATGACCGATAAAAGTAACTTAAATGATGGTTATGATAATATGAAATGAATACAACAAAACAGTGATAATAATGAAGAGAGAGAGAGTGTAAGACAGACAATTTTTTATAGTGGTTCGATATTTCAATCTACATCCACTCTTCTCCAATGGAATCCATCCACTCTGAGGTATTATTAAAATCTTGATTTTCAACTGGATCAAAAAAAATCGAACACAACTCTTTTTTTATGACAAAGGATAGCCAGTATACTTATCTTAATATGGTGATAAGAATCTAGAAAATGATCTTGCTTCCTGTTTAGGTGAAGTGTAACATAATATAATGATATATAAGAATGAATACAAAAATCTCTCAAAAGATTAAATAGTCAATAAGCTCTCTATGTTTTCTTTCTCTCTCTAAAAATATACAAATATAGTGTTTCTAAGAGAGTTGAACAAATTTTACAAAAAATGCAATGAAATAGTTCTATATTCATGTTCACTTCTTGATGATTATTTGTTCCACCACGTTCTTTAAAAATGATTGATTTTATATTCTGAGTTAATGTGTACAATGGCTTTCGAATATGTTATTAATGTTTATATTTAATACTGCAAACTAACCATTGAGCCTTGAAAAACGTAAAGAGTATCGATACTTGGTGAGAGAGTATCGATATTTTGATGGTTTTCACAGAGCTTTCTTGACGTTTTCATTGCATGTATCGATACTTGTTTAAAGGGTATTAATACTTTGCTTGTCCTCTCAGTGCATGCATTCCATCAATATTGGATGTATTGATATTTTCTTGAAGAAGTATCAATACTTTTTTATATTTTGGATCTCATGTGTGGTCTTCGAAGGATTGTATCGATACTTTAAAAATTATGTTGATACTTTCAACGTCTGCAATTGAGGTATCATTGCACTGGAACGATTATATCGATACTTTCTTAAAAATATCAATACTTTTAACGTTTACGACATAATGTATCGATGCACTTGCTTGAATTTACTTTGATTATATTGATACTTTGAAGATTTTCTGCTCTGTACATATCCTTCGACATATTGTATTAATATTTTCTTAAGAGTATCGATACTTTGAATGTTTGTCCTTCGACGTATCGATACTTTTACTTGACATATCGATACTTAAGCCTTCCCATGTCTGATGTATCAATACTTTGATCTCTTATACATGTATTCCTGCACTTAAACAGTTTTTTTAACAAATTAACTTAGATGTGCAGTATTGTTCAATCTAAATAATTAAATTGCCTTTAAATCATTCAATAATTCATTCACAAATTAATTTATTCACACATTTAAATACTTTTATTTATCATCAAAAACAAAACAACATATCAAGAGAGAGAGAGAGAGTAGGAGGTGACACTTCTAAAAATTATAGAAGATATTTGTTACAAATATTTTGATAAAGAAAAGTGATATTTCTTAAAATTATAAGAGGTATTTGCAATATATATTTTGATAAGAAAATAAGTGACATTTTTAAAAATTATAAAAAAATATTTGTTACAAACTTTCTAATAAGGAGAAATTACATTTCTAAAAATCATAAGCATATTTATGTTTCTTCTTAATTTTTAAAAATGATCTCTCAAGTTTGATCATATCAAATGATTTGTTAGTTGCCTATTTGATGGTAAAATGTTCTATGATTTAATGTACCCCCTTGTCTTTTTTAATATTGCAAATATTGGTTATTAATATTATAATTAATATTAATTTATTAAATAAAAAATAGTTTAAAGTATTTTTGACTTTTTACTTAAATCACTAAGGATAAAATTATAATTTTTTTGCTCAATCACAGTCAACGGTTATGCATGGCAGCATTAGGTAATCCCATAACGGTGTAAGAGTAAAATGAAGACTTACAAGACTCAAAAAAAAATAAAGGAAAATTGATGACTTACAAAAAATTGAACCATTGTTTAATATAAATTAATAAATAATAAAATAAAGTCTAAAATTAACCTTAAATTATAGTAAATTTGATATTGATTAGTCTCATTGGTTCAAAATTATGACATGTCTTTTGTTTGTAAAGAATTAAAAAAAGAAGAAGAAGAAGAAAAGTAAATGTAGTTTTTTAGGGATATTCAAAAACACATATTCAAAATCATTCCAAGTTGACTGTTAAGTAGATTTAAATTTGAAAAAAAAATTTATTCTTCCTTTTAACGAGTGAAAAGAATTTTTTAAATTAAAATTTCTCTAAAAATCACTATTTATTAAAAAAATTGTCAATTAAAATGATTTATTCATATTTTTTGTTTTAATTACTATAATAATTCCTTTAATATATTTATTTTATAAGTTAAACATACATACTAAATTATTCTATATTTTAAAATCAAAATTTACGTATTAAAGTAACATACATTTGTTATTTCTATTTCAAAGAATACTGCCAACTTTTGGGATCATTTTAAAGAATGGATTCAAAGTTTTATAATTTGTGAATAAGTTATGGGTTTCAACTAAGGGTGGTAACTTGGGTCAAGATATCACGTCCTGATCCTAGGCGGCCACGTGGTAATTGTCGCAAATCTCAAAAATATATTTTATCAATTAAAATGTAATTTTAGGACACGCAAGACATTAGTACCTATTTTCAAAATTCATTTTCAAAACAATAATATAATAATATGGAGAAATTTCAATCATATGTAAATCAATATCTGTATTTTCATAAAATACATAATATAACAAATATTTCTCAAAATATTTATTACAGTGGATTTGTGGCCAAGCCAAAATGTACAAAGATCTCAATACAATATTTTTCCTGTTCAGTGGACCATGATACACATATTTCAGTCGAGTACATGAAAACTGTGCAGAACTCTGGCTTTTGCTATGTTTTGTTGCGTCTGACTATACTAACCTAAAATGGGAGAGTGAGGGGTGAGTATTTGAAAAAATTCTCAATGGGTAGGTAACAAAATAATATAGCAAATGAAAGCATTCATTGATTACGAAAATCCCTTGTAATCATAAAAATCAAACAAGTGTGATGTGGCATAATACTCATGACTGAGAAAGTCAATAAAAAATCAAATATACATATAACCCCTCGGTCTATAAGATCTCATCCACTCTCTCTAAGCTGTATGACTGATCTACAAATATGTATAGAGATGTCTACCCATGTAAATATATATGGCTAGCATGCTATAACCTAGACATGTTGGATTTCACCCATCCAATCTTGGACTGCATAAACAATCCATATTCCTAGGTCTATTGGATTCCACCCGCTCCACCCTGAGCTGTATAGCCAATCCTCAGCTTGGGACTATTGGATTCCATCCACTCTCCTCTGAGCTACATGGTCAATCCTCACCTATATGAAATCACTAACATGACACACAATTTTAAAATCAATATCGATGGCTCACAAGGCCAAAACATAATTCATGGCACCCCGGCCATTATACATATACACTCAATTATGCCACATTCATAAAATATCATTTAAAAGCATTATTTGCAATTGGCCTCCGACCTCAATTCTATAATCTCATATAATCATCAAACAAATATGCACAATAGGCCTCCGATCTCACATTCATGACAATCAAGGATTCATAATAATCCTATCTCTATTACAAATAAGGAGTCAACCCAGCCACCACACAACATATATCTAATGCCTCCTCATTTCAGTTATGTATACATACACATATACTCATGTGCTATCATCTCGAAGCATATATAGAATATATAATCATTTAATAAAAAGCACATAAAAAGGCAAAGGGAAAGAAGTGTAACTACTCACTGTTCTGGAATGGAAACCACCCTAACCTTGGCTGTCGCGCCTGAATACACATACAAATACAGATTCAATGATATGTCATAATATACATGTATGTGACAATGCATGATCGTGCTCTCTCTCCCTTTCACTCTCTCTCTAATTTATTGTCCATACTCCTCTCACTCTACTATCAATTTATTTTAAGTTATTTCAACACCAATAGAAGCACAAACTCTCTAATTTATCAATCTAGTCGATAAATGAGGAAACCCTAAAATTTTAAGGCTATGTGAACAATATTTCGAGCTACCTATTTCTCAATCTATGCGAAATGATAGCTCAAATTAGAGAGATAAATTGAGAAATAAGTTTACCCGAGCATGTAGACGAGTTTGGAATTCCTTTTTGGGTGTTTCTCTCTCTTTGACTACTATTCATCCGTGGCTCCTCTCTGACGATTCCTCTCGAATCATTGGTTAAAACTTCGATTAGAGTAGGCTCCTGAGTTCTGGTGTTGATTCTGAGGTCCTGACAAGTGAAATGGTTGAGTTTGGTGGAGATTTGACTGATGGATGGTTTGGATAGTGAGAAAGAAGGGTTTACAAACGAAAGAGAAAAGAGGAGGAGAAATGAAGAAGATGACCCCTGTACTCTGCATGTATAAGAGCACTAAAATAACCAAAATACCCTTCTTAAATATGCCCAGACATACAACACGTCATCATGTATTGATACATATATCGATACATGCCCTCCATATATTAATACTTTACCATAGAAAAGAGATTATTCACGTTCCAGTCCATCCATGTATCAATAATTTCAGTTCTAGGATGGGTTCCAAGCTCAAAAATATCCCAAGTATCGATACCTCATTCTTCACTATTCACAGCGTATCGATACTTCAATTTATACTGTTAATTATGATTGTAGGGTATCGATACTTGTCTCCTTAAAGTATCAATACTTCGGTGCCATTATTTATCATTGTTCACAAAATATCGATACTTCCTATCTTGTGCTCGAGTATCGATACTTCCAGTTCCTTAGAGTTAAGTATTGATACTTTAGTACCTAAAGTATAGATACTTCTCCTGTTATCTTTATTTTAAGACAGTAACTTCAAATGATCATAATTTTTTACTAGAATATCTTTACGGAACCTATAATATATCAACGAAAAGCACTTTCCGAGGTCTACAAAAGTAATGAGGAACTTTTTTTTAATTGGAGATGATTTTCAGATCAAAAATCTAGTTCTTTCATAATTACTCATATTTTATACCACACACCTTCTCAAAAATAAATTCAAGTATACCCACGCTCTAATGCATGATCTATACTCGACATTTATGAGAGATTTATTACAATGCCCATAAATCTAAGGGACGGGGTTCACACAAGATACGATTATTGGACATGAATTCGATATGATTAAACGGATTCGGTTTTGAAAATTTTGACATGAATAATAATCGAAATATATTCGTGTCATACAATTAATAATCATGTTGAATTTGAGTTTGACATCTAAATTCGTTTATCTATTTAAAACACGATTAAAATACGATTGAATAATCGTGTTTAAATAAATAATTGTGACTAAATTTATAATAATTTAATATAGTAATTTTATTTATTTATATTTTATGTTTAATTTATATTTAAAGTTAGTTAAATAAGTTAAATTTTTTATTAATTAATTAAATAAATTAAATAATTGAATTAAATTAATAATTCAATCGTACTGTGATATATCATATATTTAAAAAATGGATGATATGATTAATAAACGAATTATATTTAGATAGAGGATTCTAATAAATGAATTGAATTTGGATAAATACAAAAAATTACTGTAAATTTATTAATATGATATATTTATCCGAATTAATATCCTTAATTTTAACAAAAGTTTGATGCTGCCGAGAGGAAGAATCATCAAATACATACAAATAAGTCATTGACACATGAGAATTTATTAAAATATTTTATTTTATCATAAAAGATAAAATAAATTACATATTAAAAAAATATACATAAATATGGGCAAAGTTATTTTTGTGGACCAAAAGTTGAATTTCAAAGAGTCTTTTGAGTTATAATATCCTGGATGATACATGGGTTAAAAAATCACATTTAAAATGTTCCAGAGTAAAATTTTTAGATTAGTTGGTATGAATTAATTGCTGCAAAGTGGATTGGAAGTAAAAACCAAATTTACAAGCTGTATTTGATTTTAAATTCTGGTTTTAAATAATGTGATATTTATTTATTAAATAGTTTAAAAGTATAATAAATAATTGTAAAAATTCGATATTTAATGAAATAAATATCCTCTTATTTCACTGATGATCATATTATTTAAAATAAAAATTTAGAATATATAATATTATTAATTTTTTAAATATTTTTTTTTTTTTTTTATATATCCAACTCGGCCTATCACCCTCCGATTTGTAACTTCTTAAATCCACACGGATATTTATCATTTCCCCTTAAGTTGTGTTTCTACATTTCAAACAGAAATACTCATTGGGCCAGTCATTTAGTGACGGCACTTAAAAACATTCCCCCTATATTTAGTAGAAAAGTTCGTCTTCAGAATTTCAGTTCATTTCGTAGGAAGAACCTAACCTTCTGTAAAGAGAGGCAAAATTCTTGCATCAGCTGTTATCGTCGCCGGTGGGCGACACCATCGGGTTCAGAATTTACCGACCTTCAGCTCCATCAAACATCGCGGCCATTCCACCGACAGAAACGCCAATAAAAGACAGTTGCTCTCCGCCACTTAAATTTGCAGTCAATTGTCTGATAGAGGTCAGTTAACACGCCATTTCTGGTTGCAAGGTTACCAAAAATGGATTTCTATTCCTGGATGTTTAGTTTAAAGTCTTGAATTTGATCCTATATCAGCGAATTTTGGTTAGTAAAAAGAGGTAGAAAATTGCTGTGTTTGTGAAGATGAAGATGTTCGATTTTGAGAATATCTGGTAGATATCGTGATATTCATCAAATAGAAGCTAGTTTGTCTTTTTTTTCCTTTTTTTAATTTCATAAATTTTCATTTAGATTGATTGGGAAGCTCAAAATGTTGAAAAACTGATCCATTTGTAATTTTGTTTTTGCTTTCTTTTTAATATTTTCACTTACGATTTTGGATGATTTCAAGTATATGTTGTTTGGTTTTGGTGAGTTTTGAGTTTCTTGAACTAAAATTAAGTGGAAATGGAGATTAAAGAGGTTCCTTTTATAGTTAAATACAGTAGAGCAAAAGGATTTTTATGTATGTTTCTCTTGTTTTAGCTACTTTTACATGGTAGCTTAATAACATTCGGGGGAAGCAGCAGTTGTCGAACAGAAGCATTCAAATTTCAAGGCGTCAAAAGGTTCAAACAAATCTTTTGAGCAGGATAGAAACTGGATAAAATTCAATGATTCTATTGCTTCAAATGGAGATAGTCTAAAGGAGAGAGAGGCAAATGATCGAAGAGGAAATCCTTATACTGTAGGCCATTCTGAAGATCTAATTGCAAAAAGAAAGCAACATTGCGAAGCTGTTGAAGCTTCTTCTCTTATTTCCCCTAATAAGCCTGAACCACCAGCAAAACCTGCACATGCTAAAAGACCCCTTTCCCTACTTCAATTGTTGTCAGTCGCATCAGACCGCCCAATACAAGAAAAGGTGAGTCCGATTAGTTTTTCTTTTTTCTCTATATAAGTTTAACATGGCTATTTACTAGTGAAGTTTGATTCTCAGGAAATATATTTTGCTTCTAGAAGGTTGCTGCCAACAACAGTAGCTTGCTAAATCTACTTCTGAGTTGTTACCATATTTGTGCTTTGGATATCAGTTTGTTTATTTGTCACCAAATTTTTTGTTTTGAATGTATCCATTGACAGTTGCCTAT
>JAVXUL010128369.1:0-16035 GCA_035590515.1 Trichilia minutiflora | reverse complement strand
AACTCAGCAATGAACTTACAGCAAGCTGAATTCAAACAACTTCATCATCACCATTAACACTCAAGAAAATCATAACAAAAGAGAACCAAGAGAAGAACCAAGAAAAGAATCAAGAAGAGAAAATGAAAAATAGAGGAAATGCTTTATTATTCCAGTAACATGGTTACTACCACCACCCTCGAATACAAAGACAACAAAGCTTTTATATAGATTTCTTGCTGCCAAAGCAGCCTTTGCAGCTGTCATTAGATCTAACTAATTTTAATCAACTAATTCAAGAAAACTAATCTTTGAATCTTTATTAACAATTCTTGAATAATAAATCAACTTTAATAAATTTTTTGTCGAGAGTAGCATTTTGAGTTTTGAATGTGTAGTTTTTAACGATCCAAATGCCCTCAAATTCACTAATGAAAATTAATTAGAGTTAATTGTAGGATTTTGTTGCTTTTAACCAATTATTATAATGTGTGTGCGTGCTTGTATGTGTGAATGAATAAAATTTTTACACTAAAACTTTTAACGACTAGATTCCTATAATTCAATTATTTAAAATAAAAAAATTGTTATTGATGTTGATAACTCAGCAATCATATTTACCATTAGATTATATAAATTAATGAATAAAAATTTTTATTTAAAATTAGTCAAAACTTTTTATTCAATATATATAATAAATAAAATTTTTATATTGAATAAAAAATTTTTATCATTAATTACACAATTTAATGATAAATATGATTATATATGATGTAATAAAAGCTTCCTAAAACTTTGGCATACTGTTGTTGTCTATCTATTATTGTTAATGGTTATTTATTATTCTTAGCTTATACACTTTTATTTCACATTCCAATGAAATTCAACAATTACCCTTATTGTATTTAATCCTTCTCTACTTTATATAAACTATTAAATTTGTGACCTATATTTAATACTTGAGTATTAGTATATATTGATTGATATACCATATATATTAATCTAGTTGATTTTGTGAGTCTAGTCCATAAATTATATTTTTTTTTTAATAAATACACGTCATATGGCACATATATGTAACTTTTTTTATTATTTTTGTAGTTATATTTGTCTTCTTTCCTGTGATTTTTTCCTTTGTACATCAAAAATTATTGCTTAATCTCTATTTTTCATACAACATAAATTATTTATAAAATTATTTAACCTCTATTATTTTTAAGATTAAACTTTTAAAATTTATAGTAATTTAGCGCTATTTGATATAAATTTACACATTAGTAAATATAAACTAACACGATACAAAAATATAAGACCAGCTAAAAACACAAATATATAGATATATATATATATGATATGTACTTTATAATAATCATATAACAGTAGCGTATTAATAAATTTGTACTCAAAAGTTGATGCAGAGAATTTGTTATTTCTATAATTAATACTATTTTTAATATTAAAAGTCAATGAGGATGTGAACAATTTTACTCTCGTAAATATTAGATAACATAACATATGCTTGTGAGTTTTCAAGACGTCTCAAAGTTTTGAGGAGGCCAACGTTTTAAAGTGCTGATCAATATTTGTTCGTGTGTATTCTTTGATCTAAATTTTTGACTTAATTTTAAATAAAAACTTTTATTCACTAATGTTGACAATTTAATATGATAAATATAATTACTGAGTTGTTAATATTAAATACAATTTTTTTATTTTAAATTTTAATAATTAAATTGTATGGATATACTAATTAAAATTTTTAATATAAATTAAATTAAAATATTTAATGTAAAAGAGTCCCACTCTCTCTCAGACACAAATACACACATACAAACATACTGAGATAACAATATTTTAGTCCCTCAATTTGAAAATAACATTTACAGACCTTGTTTTTTTAAAAGGATCAAAATCATCCCTGCCCCCCTTAACCCCAAACAATTTCTATTAGTCAATTTGAGGGCATTTCAATTATTTAGAAAAGTTAAACCTTTAAAACCCACGATACTACTCCCAACACAACATTCTGAACACTGAATGAATCCAATTAAAAAAAAATTCTTAAATCCAAAGATCAAGCAAAGAGCACCAAACAAATTAGTCTAGAAGAACACATGGGACGAAAACGGTGGTGATTTGCAGTTTTAGGTTAGAGGTGGGCTGAGATGATCGGGTGGTACCGCCGAGTTGACTACCTGTGTCTGAGACGCTGAATGCGTGCTCGTTTTGATGGTTGTTCTGGTGGTATTTGATTGAGATTGATGTCAGGCTTTTCAAGATTCTTTTGAGTCGACGAGAGGCCTTCGATGAGCAAATGGTGGTTGGACAGTGACAAGTGATGGTGGCACTATTTTGCAATGGCTATTTTCTTATTTCTTCGTTTTTAATCTTTTTCTAAAATTGAAGATATGAACCCTAATTTTTTGTTTGGAATGCAATTTTTATTTAGTCGGGTAAATGTTTCTAATGATGATTTCTTGGTTTAAGATGATTGGAAAAAGTCAAGGTTAATGACAGTCAAGCTGCAAAAATATATTAAAATATATTACAAGTTTTACACTTATTTTGTTTGCCTTATACAATCACAACACAAAAATCAAAATCGGAAGCTCACGATATTAAGTTTATAGTAAAGGGTAAATAGAATTATCGTTTGCATAAGAATTATTTTAAATTTTTAATTAAGTACTGCAATTAAAATAATTCATCTTTGTCTAGACAAATTACGAATGAGCAATTTACAAATAATTCTAAACCTGAACTGTCTAAATGATTAAATTAAATTAAGTAATGGATAATTAACCAAAAGGGCACTTTATGAGAAATTAGGCTTAAGGCATTTGATACACTCAAGTTCACTACATTCTTTCAACTTAAAATGCTACTAACTACAATTCAATTAATCTATCAACAAGGGTTAACAAATAATTTGATTTGCTCTTACGAATATTAATGAAACCATATCCATAATCATTCAATTTAACATTTGTTGATGCAAGAAAATATTCGGCGATTTTCATACATCAAGTATTGAGTGACTCAAGGTGGTGGTGTGATGGTTGATGTGTTTGTAACTGGACTTAGGTCTCTCCTAAGCTGCCTACGTCCCCCCTTTCTTTTTTTCCTCCTGGTTCTCTCTTCTTCTACTCTTTTTTCTTCTCTTTTGGAATGAGGGATCAAGTCACACGTAGTTCTTGTGGGGGAAGAGATGATGATTGTATAAGGGGATGGTGGTATTACAGGCTAGGGTGGCAGGATGGCAGTCCTAAGGAGCCATAGGGTGGCTGTATTAAATCTGTAGGACTGTACCTCAAATCACCCACAACATCAGTCCTCCAGTTTTCAGTAAAAATTTACAGTCTGCATGGGCCTTTCACAAAGATAAGGGCTTCATCTGGGATCTTGACATCATCAAACAAAAGAGCATAGAATCATGGGAGAGATAACGCAGAATCATTGAGCACGTAAGCTCGACATCATGAGAGAGATAATACAGAATCATCGAGCACGGTAAGCTTAGCATCGAGTGAATAAGCTCGGTATTATAAGAGAGATAACACAGAATCATCAGCGCGTAAGCTCGACATTGAGCAAATAAGCTTGGTATCATAAGAAAGATAACCTAGAATCATCGAGCGTGTGAGATTTGCATCGAGTGAATAAGCTCGATTTTATGAGAGAGATAACACAGAATCATCGAATGCGTAAGCTCGTCATCGAGCGAATAAACTCAGTATCATGAGAAAGATAACCCAGAATCATCGAGCGCGTGAACTCATTATCGAGCGAATAAGCTCGGTATCATGAGAGAGATAACACAGAATCATCGAGCACGTAAGTTCGACATTGAGTGAATAAGCCCAAAATCAGCCAGTAGCTTTAATAAGTAGCCTTTACAAGTAGCTCAAACAAGTAGCATAATTGCATAAGTTTTAGATCGAGAACGACATGATCCAAACCAGGTAGTGAACGATCTGGTCTAATAAGTAGTATATGCTCATGGATTGGGGGCGACATGGTCCCATACATAGAGTATGTGGTCTTCAATGTGGGGCGACGTGGTCCCAGCAATCGATCTCGGACGACATGATCCATATAACCTTGGAACAACATGATTCCATACATAAAGCATGTGGTCTTCAGTCAGGAACGACATGGTCTATTTAGCCTTGGAACGACGTGGTTCCATAAGCTATAAATATTGATGTGTAGGTTATCTATTCACTACACAGCCCTAATAAATATCCTTAGTATGGAGACGACGTGGTCTCGTTAGCATAAGGTCTTCTCAAGGATGACGTGGTCCCATATCCACATGTGATATATGATCGGGAACGACGTGGTTCCATAATCAACATATGGTCTTCAGCAAATCACTTTAAAAAGTCTATGTAGGATAATAACAAAAATCAGTGCATCAAAAATAGTAGAAGTCACATTATTCAATAAATATCACGTAATTTTAATAACATACATATATTCATGATTTTCAGGTTCAGTCACAATAGATATACTAGCCATTCTCATGCAAATAGAATTTAAGCTTTTCCAATGGCTATTAAATAATTAATACGTAACTAGCATTTATAATTAGAATTAATAAGAAATAAAGATCACTAGAGAAACTTCCCTGGATGAACCTTCTTTCAATGAAACAGATGAGAATATCTCAGAATGAGCCCTCTGAGCTGAGCAGATGAGACCTTTGGGATGAGACCAAAAGCCCTCTGAGATGAGCAAAAAAGCCTTCTGAGATGAGGTGAATAACCCTCTTTGGATGAGGCAAATAGCCCTCTGGGATGAGCAGAAATATCCTCTAGATAAGGCGAATAGCCCCCTGAGATGAGCAGAAAAGTCCTCTAAGATGAGCAGAAAATACCTCTAGATGAGACGAATTATCACGCCTCGACCCTAGTCAGCCATGTGACAATCACCACAAATTCCAAAGATACATTCTATTACTTAGAATGCACTTCTAGAACCGCAAGGCATTAGTACCTGTTTTCCAACTCATCTCCAAATTAAATAATCCAAAATAGAAGATTTTGAAACAAACATATATTATATCTGTATTTTCTCAAAATACTTTACAAAATATTCTTGGCCAAGCCAAATATATCAAAACACTTTATTACAAATGTTTTTACACACAGTAGACAACATTAAAACTTGAGTCGAGTACCTGAAAAACTTTGCTGAATCACACTTCAGCTATGCTATACCGCGTCCGGCTACACAAACCTGAAATGAGAAGTGAGGGGTGAGTATTTGAGAAAATACTCAGTGAGTAGACAAATAATAAAACAAAATCGGACGCGTAAACACTGATTACAGAAAATTCTTGTAATTATAAAATCAAGTATAGTGAATGTGGCATCATATACATGTCTATGAAGTTGACATAATCTTAAATATGCATAACCCCTCGGTCTATAGGATCCCATCCACTCCCTCTGAGCTGTATGGCTGATCGACAATCCTTGTTGGGGATGTGTGCTTATGAATACATATATAGATAAATGGCTAGCATACTGTAGCCTGGACATGTTGGATTCCACCCATCCCATCTTAGACTGTATGGACAATCCACATTCCTGGGTCTATTGGATTCCATCCACTTTATCCGGAGCTGTATGGTCAATCCTCACCCTAAGACTATTCGATTCCACCCACTCTTTATGAGTTGTATGGTCAATCCTCACCCATAGATAGTTAATGACATAGCATACATAATTGTAAATCGATATTAATGGACCATCAGGGCAAATCAAATCATCATTGGCACACCAGATCAAAAATATCATCAGTGGTCACAAGGCCGAAACAATAAATATGACACTTCGGCCATTACACTCGACTATGCCATATTCACATACATATATATAACATTGACCTCTGGCCTCACATTCATGGCAATCTAGGTTTCATCACAAACCTATTCTATCATAAACAAGGGGCCCTCCCAACCACCACACATCATATATCCAATGCCTCTATATTTTAGTTATACACATACACATTCATATTCTATGCTATCATCTTTAGCATTATAGTTTCAAAAATAACATAAAATGAGGCAAAGTGAAAAGAACGTGTCCACTCACAGTTTGGGGGTGGGAAACCACCCTCTCGGTATCCTTCTTACGATGGAGATCCTCTCATCTCGACTATCGTACCTAGATACACATACAAACACAAATTTATGATCTGTTAGGATGTGCGTGCGTGATATAATGTGCGCTCATGCAACTCTCGTACCCCTCTCTCTTTCTCTCTACCCCCTCTCTCACTCTAACACATTATCGAATATGTTCTCACTCCACTATCACGCATTTTCGTCTATTTCAACACCAGTAGCTATCAAAGCCCTCTAATTTATCGATCTAAATGATAAACTAAAAAATCTCCAATTTTTAGGGTTTTATAAACAGTATCCGAGTTATATATTCTTAGATCTACATGAAATGATAGCTCAAATGAGAGAGAAAAGATAAAGAATAAGCTTACCTAAACTGGTATGTGAGCTTGGAGTTCTTTTTTGGCTTGAATCTCTCTTTGACTACTGTTCACCATGCCTTCTTTTCTCATGAATTCTCACGATCTAACGGTTAGAACTCTGATCTGAGGAGATTTTGAGATTTTGGTGTTGATTCTGAGTTTATAGGATATAAAATGGTAGAGTTTGGTTGAGAAATGACTACGATCAGTTTTAATGGTGAGAGAGAGTGTTTCTACTAGTTTTGAATGAGAGTGAGAGATTGAAGAAATCATAATGGGAAAGACGATTCCCTGCCCAATGAATATAGGCTGTGTAATCCCCAAAGGTGTCGATACCTTTCAAAACATATCGATACGTTTACCTTAACATATTGATACGTTTGGTCAAAAAACTATTTATAAACCTACAAGGTGTTGATACTTTGCCCAATGTATCGACACGCTTCATCATAAGCGGACTTCATCTCCATCACCAGGGTGTCGATACCTCTTCCAAGGTATCGATACGTTTGGCACTGTTCACTATTTAGCATGCCTACAACGTATCGATACGTTTAGTCCTCAACTCTGAAATGTGTCTATACCCTTCTTCAAAGGTATCGACAGGTTTGGCCTCACCCTAAACATATCGATACCCTTATTTCGGATTCTCCTTCCGAGGACTATCACTTCAAATGGCCATAACTTTTGGTTCAGATATCCACACAAAACCCATAATATATCATTAGAAAGATCTCTTTGAGATCTACAAAAATGATAAAAACTTTTTCTTAATTGGAGATGATTTTGAGGTCAACAATCTAGTTCTTCCTCAGAGACTCCTATCTAATACCATAATCTTACTCAAAATACATTCTTCAAGTTTTATATCCTCTCGTGCATAATATAAACATGATAACATTCACGAAAACTCTTGAGGGATTCTTTATTATATCTATAATACTAAAGAATGGGTTTCATACGAATATACCTCTAGGATGAGCAGAAAAGTCCTCAAAGATGAGCAGAAAATACCTCTAGATAAGGCAAATAGCCCTCTGAGATGAGTAGAAATATCCTCCAGATGAGGCAATGAGACCTCTATGATGAGTAAAAAAGTCCTCTGGATGAGGCGCTGTGTCCTCCGAGATGAGCAAAAATGCTCTCTGGGATGAGTAGAAAAGTCCTTTGGATGAGCAGAAAATTTCTTTGAGATGAGCAAAAATAGTCTTCTAGGATGAGGCGATGAGACCTCTGAGATGAGTAGAAATGCCCCCTAAAATGAGCAAAAAAGTTCTCCGAGGTGAGGAGATGAGACCTCTGGGATGAGAGAAAATGTCCTCTGGATGAGGTGATGAGACCTCCGAGATGCGACGATGAGACCTTTGAGATGAGGTGATGAGACCTCTGAGATGAGCAGATGAGACCTCTGGGATGAAGCGATGAGTCCTCTCTGAGATGAGGCGATGAGACCTCTAGGATGAGGTGATGAGACCTCTGAGATAAGGTGATAAGGCTTCTATGATGAGAGATAAAACCTCCGAAGTAAGAGATGAGATCTCTGCAAAGAGAGATGAGGCCTCTGAGTCAAATCGAATTACCTCAAGCTTGAATAAAATCACCTCGAATTTGAATAAAATCACCTCAAACTTGGATAAAATCACCTCAAACTTGGATAAAATCACCTCGGGTAGGGGGAGAAATCAAAAATAAAAGTTTCTGTTCATAGCCTAAATCTGAAGCTAAAGATAACAGAACACCATCTTCACCGTTCATATCATATAAACATATTTATAATTATTCTTACTAAATTTCAGCATGATCCAACAGTTAAATTAAAAGAAAAAGATATTGAATGTTCAGAGTTCATTGATGACCAAATTACAGGTTACCTCTGGTTTCAAACACCGATTTCTCCACCAGAAACTTTTCTCAGCAATCCATCCGTTGAAACTCAACAAATACATTCCAATATATGAAATAAAAAATTTTATTTCAATCCAATGGTGAAATAAAACAATATATAATAAAGTTAAAAGGCTATGCAATCCAAAAAATCAGACCAAACAGAGCAGAAATTTTTTGAAAGTTCAAAATATGGATTATAGGATTATTATTCAAATATGAACGGTAAAAATAAAGAAAACATTGGAAAAAACTTTTATTAAAATTTGTAGTCAATCCGACGGTCAAAGAAAAAGAGATCGTTGATGGACATAAGCTCCTAAAACAAATAGGAAACCAGATTATTCTTGCAGCAAAATTGATCTACCAGAAATTCCACCAAAAAGATTATTAATAAATCCGTTTGGTCAGATTGTATATCGATAAGTAAACTTCTTTCCACCAAAAAATCATATTAATCCAATGGTCAGATGAAAAGTTACAAGCAAAAATGATGACTAAAAAAATTTCAGAATTGAGAGAAAATCTTCCATCTTCTTTGATTCGATTGGAAAATGGCTTTTTGTAAGCATTCCCACAGACGACACCAAATGTTGATGCAAGAAAATGTCCGACGATTTTTATACACCAAGCATTGAGTGACTTATGGTGGTGGTGTGGTGGTTGATGTTTTTTTGTGTGTTTGTAACTGGACTTGGGTTTCTCCCAAGCTGCCTATGTACCCCCTTTCTTTTTCTCCTCCTGGTTCTCTCTTCTTCTTCTCTTTTTCTTCTCTTTTTTGTTCTCTTTTGGAATTGGGGGATCAAGTCACACGTAGTTCTTGTGGGGGGAAGAGATGATGATTGTATAAGGGGATGGTGGTATTACAGGCTAGAGTGGCAGGATGGCAGTCCCAAGGAGCCATAGGGTGGCTGTATTAAATGTGTAGGGCCGCACCTCAAATTACCCCAAATAACATTCCTATTAAATTAATTATGCACTTATTAAGCTCAACCTTAAAAAATTATTACTTGATGTACACATTATATATAATTTAGTAAATTATTTAGTTGATTTACAGTAAATTATTATTTTAGGGACTATTCCTATTAACCTTGTCCAGATATTAGACATGGATGTCAGTAAGCATGTCCAGCATCATAGAATCCCTGACCCCGATGGATGTCAAAAATCTTTTTTGCCTGAACTCTCGGGTGAGATTTGGACTGGTATCCAAGGTCGCGACCAGGAGTGAGCTAACAAAAGCGAGGGCTCACTTGAATAAGGGTAAGAGTATTCAGAATCATTTCCCAACTCAGACTCGGATTTATCTTTTCTCTGACCAACCTTTTTTATGTTTGTGCAGTAGCAGGGATGGGAAGGACCGTAGCTGATTGAAAATAAGGAGCAATCGATGTCTTGAAGGGGCTGCTCTCAAAAGGGGAACCAAGGGTTGTCAAACCGGCTGACCCTCAACCAAAGGCTCTAGGAATAAAGGGAAAGGGGCCTATAAAAGGAGATCAGAAGAAGACTCCTGAGAAGGGGGGCAAGAAGACGGAGCATCCCAAGGAGAAAAGCATCTCCTTCAAGGATTCGCTTAGAGAGGAAACCAGAAAATGCCTAACGAAGGACGACTCAGCTCAAGCGAAGGATAAGGGGAAGAGGCCCCTAGACGAGGTCATGACTGGGGTAGGGACGAAATTGAAAGTAGACATCCTGCCTTGCCTATTCGACCGCTAGTCTGGGAGGGTCCCTATCTATGAGGGAGGCACAACAGCCACGGGTCAGGATCCACTATGACGATTTGACCCCAAAAAGGTTACGGGTGACAAGGGTTCAAGCTCAGGGAACGATAAGGGCCGGAATCAGGGAGACCTGCCCCTCTTTAGGATCGAAGACCTATTCTGGGCTACCAGGGAAGATATTGGGAACCTGGACGGGATTTTTTTGGAGGATCTCCCAAAAGAAAAAAGGGAGAATTTTGGATACCTTCTCCTCCTGGCAAATTCGGCTCGGGAGGTGATCTCCCCGAAGAGGGGTGAGGATATGGCCAGCATGACCCTGGAAGAAGCCCCTCCAGTTATGACGAAGGTGTAAATGAGGGGGTGGACCTGACTAGCTGCTTCTTCCTCTAGGAATACTCCAGCCTGAACTTGCGGTGGTCATTTGACTAGTTAAGTTGGGATATCCTAGGGACTTCTGGAGTTCGAGGTGCTGATGAGCTTTTTAAGACCCTTGACCAGGAAATCGATCTAGTTGGCCACGAAGAAGGGCCCAGGGATGAAGAGCAACCTGATAGCTTGACAGGAGATCTTTCGGAGGCAACAACTGGGGCCACTAAAACACAGCCTCCCCAGGAAAATGTATCCTCCTCCCGGGCAAAGATCAACACAGAAACCATAGAGAAGCCGACTGAAGAAGATGTCTGTACCCACGAAAAAAATAGATGGAAATGTCCTTATTGCACCTCGAGTCAAAGACCAGGTGGTGAAACTGTTCGAGTGAAGAAGAGGGACTCTCCAGTATAGTCATTTAAGACATAGAAAATTTTGTAAATTTTTGTAAAGTTCTTTACCCCCATTGTAATTCTTTTTTTATTCGTGTATAATATCTTGTATCTCGATTCAGGGATAGTTTAGTAAATAGAAATAAGCTATTGGTATTTTGATAATTTGAATATAATTACTGTAGCAGTATCAAAATTAGTATTGGTTGGTACCAAATGAAAGCTTGTAACATCTAGATGATCATGCCATAAAATGGCATTCGAATTGGATAAGTATTGAGAGAGTTATGAAATTTTCTGACTAAATAGACAAAATTATGACTCGATTTCCAAAACATCACCCCTGTAACCAATTTGTTTTTCAAATGTTTTAAGATTGGTAGAATGGTTATAATATGTAGAGTCCAATGCCGTAAACGGCTCTTAATTTGGATAAGGAATGACGAAGTTATGACGTTTTTGTAAAAAATCGGATGAAAAAAGGTCGAAAATGAGCGAAAACAGAAATTGATGATATGGAAGATTTTCAAAGAAGAGGCTAAATATATTGGTGACGAATTTTGGAGTGGAAAACAAAGTCTGCTATGGAGATAAATAGCGAAACAGAAGTCGGAATGCGAAACAGGATGATAAATAATCATTTTGCCCCTGAAGAGTAATTTATCTTAAAATGATAAATTTGCCCTTGAGGTCTCAATTTCATTTGTGCAGGGTAGAGGAGAGGAGAGGAGAAAGAAGAAAGGAGAGGAGAGAGAAAGTAAAGAAAGAAAATATTTTTTGATCATAATTTCACGCACACAAGTCGGATTGATGCACCGCTTGTGCCATTGGACTCATGTCAATGAGGGAAACCAGATTTCGATCACATAATGCCAGAAAAGTCATCAAAACAATATCCAGAGTTCACTATAGCAATGGTGAAATGCTAATTTTTTTCCGTATTTCATCCTTCAAAATCGGATGTTTTACCTCGTAAAGTTGCATAAACTCCTGGTGGGTAGTTCTTACTATGAAATCTATGTTTTTCATGAATATAAGAGAATGATATAGATTTGTCTATGAGTTGATTGATTTTGATTGGTTAGTTTTAACTTTTTGTGTTGTAATTGATAACATCGAATTGTTAACAATATTGTGATGTTGAATGTTTGTATTATGGGGTTCATTAGGCTTAAAATATAGAAAAGATTGATTAAGAGTACTTAGCATGCCAAGTGTTCGATAAAATGTCTAAGTGATGGTAAATATCAACATCTTATGAATTCAATGATTAAGAATGTTGCTGTGAACAACGCAATGCATGTTGAGCTGAATGAATTATGAAACTTTCTATGAAGATGTATACAATGGCATAAAATGTAGAGAGACATGGCGATTGCATACAAAGGTATTCAATAAAATATCCAAATGATGTGTGGATCGATGTAGTAATAACAAATGGCTTGAGATGTTTGGTGGCATAAGTTGTGAAAGCCATGGACCACTTCCTGATAGATGCATGAATGATCGAGGTTAGTGAGGCCAACTACGACTTTTGGTTTGTGAAATTTAATTTATACTATTATAACATGACAATAAGGCTATATGTTCCGTAGGTATATGCATATACTATGAGATGTTATCTCTAAACTGCTTTATGTGATTAAACTTTAAAGTAGTAAGTGTATGTGAATTAGTGATGCAGAGTAGTATCATTACGAATGCAACAATCATTACCTAGACAGTGTTGATTTATTTTACGTTAGATTGTATGTGAAACCATATGCGATAAGCTATATACCATGTGGCTTGATTTTATAAGGTCCCCAATTATTAATGAATGTACTTAAGAGAGATTTAGGGAACCCAAGAGACTGGTTATAATTTATTATATTAGAATTGGCATATGGTTATGAAACGAGATATGCATAAGTATATGTATTTATATGATTATGAATTTGGATGTGATAACAGTATATTTATGTCAATATGGCTAAAAAGCCAATGTGTTATATTGATGATGACTTGGTCGAAGGGTTAATGTTATATAATATGAGACGGTACAACCAGTAAGTCAAGATGATTTCAATGTCTATGAATTTAACGTGGTCAGCCATAATAATAGCGATTTGTATAATATTCAAGATACGATTATTATAGATTTTATGGTGGAAATATATAGATGAGACAAGTGCTATATACATAAGATCAGATGCTATGTATATGAATACTCATGTAGTTAAAAGATATGATAGAATGATCACTTTATATATATTATGATTTGCATGTGTGTGCGTGTGTTGTTGCATCATATGCATTATGACAGCTTGACTTTGATCCATGGATCCAGACTTGTCCCTCTATCCGATCAAACGCGCAGCCCTGAATCTGGACTATCCCTCTGTCCAGTTAAGTGCGTGGCCTTGGACACGAACCAAAGATGATATGTGCATGATATCCATATATACGTGTCTATGGCATTTAAAAATAGACATGATACGTGCATTATATACAGATTCTTAGGAGTTAATGGTTACAATGAATATACATTTTTTGTTTCATGATAAGATAAACTATGATGACGTGTATGCTCTTTATAGTTATGATAAATATGTATATCTATGAACGTGTATGAACTACGTGTGTGCATGCTAATTGTTTCAATTAGATTGATTCTTTTATATGATAATTTCATGTATGTTTTAAGTTACTCACTAAGTCTTTCTCAAGACTTATCTCCCCTACCACACCTCACTTTTGCAGGTACTTTAGTTATTTATGGAAGACAGACAAATGAAATGGGATATTAGGGTGCAGTCACTAGGGTTGGGCCTAATCATGTATAGTCAGTCTGTAAATGGGAGATGTAACGTCATTTTGCATTTTCAAGAATTAGAAATTATGTAAACAGATTGATATATGTTTATAAGTTATGTGTGTATGTTTATGAACATTAAGTCTTATTTCTCAATTTAAATGGCCTGAGTTCATTGTTGTGCATTACATTATTAGTTTAGTAGTTATGTTTCATATGCATTTTTATAATCCTATAAAATATATAATAAAAGACATTCATTTCAGTAAGAGGCTTAGCAGATAAGGACAGCCTTATTTCCTACCGGTCATAGTCCGAGAATTTCGGACTGTGATGTTTAATTTATTACATTATAAATGGTTATTTGTAGTAATGATAAATATTGATGCACTCATAAAGTAATAAAGTAATAAATGCTAACACACTAAAAAAGTAACAATATAGTTTTAAAATATAGAGTTGAAAATCGTTGATCCTATAGTGTTGGTTTTTTCTACTACCATCGTCACTTATACTTACAAATACTAAAACTCAGTGTCAGTAAAGCATACTAAGCTAGTATCAAGAGAATTTTTATGGTAGTGATGATAGTCTCAAACAATACCCTATAGCTACCAGCATGCTGTAAAAATAAAATTTTTAATTTCAATGCAAATAGATTGGTACATACCTATCAACCTATTTTCTCGCACAAAGAGAAAATTGAGCAAAGTGCAATTGTTCACATTCTTCCGACTAGATCCACTAATATTATTTCTACGAAGAGTAAGTTCTTCAATTACCGGAAGACTACGGCAATACTCCCAAATTGGCTATTGTTTGCAAGATAAATAAATTTCAAAGAAGAAATATTGAAAACGGTAGATGGAATGAGACCTGGAAATTCAATATGCAAATGTCATATTTGTTGTCATAGTTACTTGGCAAAGATTAATCTGTTATAAGATTAAAGCAATGTTTTGCATCTCTTTTTCCTCATACAGGATAATTGTATATACTCTCAACAAATCAACCATTAAGCACATTTCTTATCTATAGTTGGATAAATTTTCAGTAAATTAAGCAGGAATCATACCTTTTAGGTTTTTGTCAGAGAGAAATAAATACCTCAGTTTCCTCAAGTTTCCAATATTTTCTGGTAGGCTTCCTATGAATTTATTATATGACAAAGACAGATTTTTAAGTTCACTGCAGTTGCCTAAACCTATCAAAATCTGGCCATATAATGTATTGCTGCATAATCTAAAAATTTCTAGTTTTGGAAGATGACTACACAAATCATCCGACAGACTTCCAGATAGACCATTGGAATTTAAGTCAATCATTTGCAGTGTGCAAATGTTAAAGATGGTGGAACGTATGGAGCCTGAAAGCTGGTTATTTCCGAAATTGATTTGTTTCAAATTAGAAAGCTTCCCAATTTCAGTTGAAATATTCCCTTTTACAATATTATCACTTAACGCCAAGATTTTCAGCTATGATAAGTTGAAGAGATAATCTAGGATGGTACCAGTGAGCCTGTTATCGGAAAGATGAAGGAATCAGAGTTTGGATAAGACACCCATCCAGGTTTGAATGCCCTCCCTTTTGTTATTGTTATTGAAATTAAGAGCTTTTGAGTATGCGCAATTTCCCCAATTCATTTGGCAGATGGCCGTGGAAATTGTTGTCACAAACTTCCAGATATTTCGAGAAAGAGAGATTTCCAAGGTTTGAAAGATTTGTCGTTGCATTATTTGGAAAAATCAAATATTTTGGTGGTTAAGGATGTGGAGAGGGATGAGATTGAATTTATTACTAAGACTCTGAATTGTTTGCCAATTGGGAATATTGACCATTTCCGTGCGGAGAAGTTGGGTTATGCGGATTTGGTTGAAGAGGTTTCACTTGGAGATGGCAAGATTGTGAAGATTACTGGGATTAAGGATATGGGTAGGACCACTACTGTGCTTGTACGTGGTTCAAATCAGTTGGTGATTGATGAGGCTGAAAGGAGTTTGCATGATGCTTTGTGTGTGGTTAGGTGTTTGGTGAACAAACGGTTCCTGATTGCTGGTGGTGGGGCACCGGAGATTGAGCTGTCAAGGCAATTGGGTGCGTGGGCAAAGGTATTGCACGGGATGGAAGGGTATTGCGTGAGGTCTTTTGCGGAGGCACTTGAGGTTATTCCATATACTTTGGCTGAGAATGCGGGGTTGAACCCAATTGCCATTGTGACGGAATTGAGGAACAGGCACGCATAAGGGGAGATCAATGCTGGCATCAATGTGAGAAAGGGGCAGATTACAAATATTTTGGAGGAGAATGTGGTGCAGCCTCTGCTTGTGAGCACAAGTGCAATAACTCTAGCGACAGAGTGTGTGAGGATGATTTTGAAGATTGATGACATTGTTAC
>JAVXUL010128359.1:1841-16036 GCA_035590515.1 Trichilia minutiflora | reverse complement strand
CTTTAAAATAATTTTCATAAGCAATACACACCCAAATCATACCTTATATTAAACTTATAAATTTATAAATCCTTTTATAACTCTCAGAAAGATAAATACAAAATATGAATAGTTTATACTACTCTAATGAACTTAATTATAAAGATGCGAGTTGAGTGTAAAAATGTACTTGAACACTCTAGAACTTGAAGCAGTTGCTATATGGTTCGTTCAACTATTCTCATATTTTCCTAAAACTAAAGTATGAAGGAATAAGTATACAAACGTATGTTCTATGAGTGGATAAGTAAATAAAATAGTTATAATTATTTAATTATATATAATAGCGTTACATTAACATTGTTTATAAAAAAGTTTCAAAATAAAAATTATTTATGAGAAACATAGAAAAATATTTTAAAACAATTTAAACCATAGCTTATTTTATACAAAATATTATACTGACCTCTTTTCTCGACTATTACTTTGATTAGGAGCAATCCTAGGCTATTAGTGGGTTTCTATACATATAAAACCAATAATCATATAATATAAATATTATTATTTAACTTGCCCAGCAACCTTACCAAAGCAAAGAAACAAAACACAGCAGGTTCACAACTAGCAAATTGCCTCAGCTCAATTCTGGAATCATTCACTGCTATACACGGATCAATGACACCAACTAAGACTCAAACTTTACTCAGCAAAGTAATGAACATAAAATGAAGAAGATAAGAACACAAAGAAATTAGAAGAAAAAAACAGAAATCACAAGAACCGGAGAGCTTCCAAGAATGCATCTATGTATTCTTTATTCACTCAAAGAAAACAATGAAAACCAATTAATCTGTGTGTACATTCTGCTGTCATTATATCAGTAGCTATAGGCTCCTAATTCAGCTTCTAATCCAGCTAAGAATCCAGCTAATACAACCATTAGCTGTCAAGATTCAAGAACAAGAAATCAAGATTCAAGAAGACCAATCTTGATTTCTTTCAAGCTAACTCACTACTTACCAATACAACAGAAAAACTAAGCTACATTTCTTACTTCCAGCAGCTAACTCAAGTATATTCAATACACACACAACATTTACCCGAGAACATTTGATCACATAACACTAATTACGGTGAAATCTTTCAACATCTCTCCAATGGACCAATACTTTTATTTCCGCTAAAAGTATAAGAATATTCAAAAGTTGTCCGTAATATCTGAGATAAAAAGCTAAACTAGACTTTTACTCTTTATTTATTTATTAAATACTTTTATTTATTTATTTTTTTGTCTAACTATCTTTGACTTTTACTCTTTATTTATTTATTTATTAAATAAAGAACATCTGGACGTGTCAACTTGCTTCACCAAATCCACTTAAAAAACCGAGAATATTTGCTAGCACGACAATTTTGACCAGACGTGTAAGAGAAATTATCAGAAATTTCTTTCATTTTTCATGTGTGGAGAAAATTTTAATTGGGTATTGATTCGTCGTACGTGAAAATTCTAGGTAATTAGCCTCTTAGATTTCAAGAAATTTAATCAAAATACAAGTATCTTATACCTTCCTTAAAATTTATCATAATTTCACTAAATGACTAATGTGCATAAACAAACACATGTAATTATCCAAGGAAAATTTTTTTTTCTTTAAAAAAATACTCCATAAAAAGTCAAAAAAAGATTTAAAAAAATTAAGAAAAATAAAGGTAAGATACATGATGTTACCTAAGGAAAACAAACCAAACCAAAAAAGAACAAAGAGAAACAACCGACAAAGCTTTAATGAAGTTTGTAACGGGGATAATCCATACCATTATGAAAAACGTGGTATTTGCGTTTTTCAATGCTTTTAGAATAACTTAATTTGGTTAAGAATTTAAATTTAAACAATTTCTTATTATATCCTATGATACTCAATAATTTTACACCATCGATGAATTCATCAACTTAAATGGGATCAGCCTATCATAGACTCTTTATTGAGCCACAAGTCCATCCATGTACTATTAAGGAAATGATATATATATAAATTCAATGTGCGTGTGTAAAACTTTTGAAAAAGATCTCAACAAAATTTTTAAGAGTTTAAACTCTTTTAAACATGTAACTCTCATTGAATTTTCAAAAAGATCGGTAAAGCAATCAAACTAAATAAAAGATGTAACTCTCATTGAATTTTCAATCAAATTAAATAAAAGACGTAGTTCTCATTGAATTTTTTTTATTTAAATAAAAATAAACTCTCTTTAATTTTTAAAATTATTTTTTATTTTTAAAATAATTCAAAATATTCAAATTTTATTCTAATAGACTGGTTTGTTCGATTAACTTTTAGAAAATATTAGTTAAATATACTCAGATATTCCACTTAAATTATGAATAATCCATTAGAATATAATTTAAGATATACATCTAAATTACATATTTCAAATATAATCTATTTTAATTAAATTACACCCATAAATAACTCTTTATTTATTTATAAGTAACGGAGAAGATAACCAAGTCCACTTAAAAAATGGAGAATATTTATCAGCACGCCAATTTTGACCGTACGTTTAAGAGAAATTATCAGAAATTTGTTTCATTTTTCATGTGCGAAGAAAATTTTAATTGGGTATTGATTCGTCGTATCTGAAAATTCTAGGTAATAAGCCTCTTAGATATCAAGAAATTTATCAAAATACAAGTATCATATACCTTCCTTAAAATTTATCATAATTTCACTAAATGATTAATAACACCTACCCGTCTTACTGTTAACTCACATAACAATTTGTGATGTTTTAAAGTGGCAGAGCTATAACATAATAAAAATAAAAAGTGTCTGAGCGAATGGGGTCATTGATCCACAGGTGAGAGGTCCCATAATTTTTTGAAGTTATATATAAAATATTTAGAGTTTAAGCTTCAAAATATAGTTTTTTTTTCTTTTGTATTCTGACCCTTCTATCTTTAAGAAGTGAGCATTTCACCCCTGAATTTATAGAGTAGTGCTACACATAACAAATTTGTAGCCTAAATTTGGTGTATCAAATAACGCGACATTCATCAACTGAGTAATATACTTTTATAAATTTTAAAATTACATACTATACTATTTTATCATACAATTGAAGAATACCACATGATTATAAGATGCTGCCAAATTTGATTTTGAGATGTGTGCCATTATTGTAATTTATAATCTTTCTTTTGAAACTCATACTTTCATATTAGTAACAAACACTTTTTGAATTTCTACCAGAAAAAGATGATAAATAAAATGTTCAAAACTTTAATGTATCTCATTGTAAGTATTAAGTTGGTATACTAAAAACAGATTTTATATTTTTTTTTGTTAAGTATACTAAATAGGTTTCAATGTGATAAGTGACAAAAACAATGAATTAATATTGATTTCAAATTATGTAGTGAAAATAGGAAAGAATAGCACATAAATAATCTCACGGTTTAATTTTCTAGAAATTTAGAATCCTTCAAGTTGAGAGAGTTTTAAAAACCCTAAAATTTGAAAGAAAATTTGTGTTTGGATGTAAAATTCCTACCTTTTAGGGTTTACGCTTCTATTTATAAAGAAAACTACATAATAATGAATTTATAAGCTAGTCGTTAAGTTTCAAAATAAATAAAACACATAAAAGACAAAAATGTAAACTCATATAACATAAAATGATGAGTTCAATGCCTGATAGGGATATGTTCGATGCCAGATACAATACATAAAATATATTCAGTATCAGATTTTCTCCATATCTGGCATCAGATACAGTCTGTCCTTCTTGCAAATTATTGTTGCACGTGTCCAATGATGGATTCCTCTGTGTCTAGTGTCGAGCATATTCTGTCCTACTTCATGAATATTCTCTAGTGTCTTTGCATCTCACCCCCTCTTAGGGACATCTAACACCCCTTGCCCCAACTATGGTGGTGAATGATTGATTATTTTTTGCAAATGCATAGAGTTAATCATAGAAATAAAACTTCAAAATAATTTCAAGGTGTCAAACCTACAAGAATGGATCAAACTAATTACAATTTAAAGCAATTAAATAAAGAAAATAATAAATCAATTTTACTAAGACTATAACATAGAAACTAAAATTTAACCTAACTATAATAACAAACGAGTTGTTCTTAATGAATATAAATGCTAAGAATTAAGGGTTCACCTACTAAGGATTGCTAATATGAATTTAAGAATAGTTACAGTTATAAATGTTAATTAAATCAATTATTATCCTAATTCTTCGTCAAGCTATTAAAGTGGTACTTAAAGTAACAAATGAGTTTCTCAGTTATTAACCAAATCTATTAAAATCTATGGTTAATGTTCATATAACATCACAAACAATTAGGATATATATCTATTCCTAATAATCTATGTTTATTTTCCTAGTGTATGGTTTATATTTCTCCTATCGGTACTTTATATAAACTTTAAAACTATTTCTATAGTGGCTAAAAACATCAATATAATAAAAAAATATATCATAACATTATAATTGGAAGAATTAAAACTAAATAAATCATTCAAAAAAACATAATTCAGATTTGACTCATAAAATCCTCAGATGGGATTGCTATTGTATGCGATTGAGAAGTGTATATTTTATTTATTATTTATTATATATAGCATTAGATCTAAACGAATTTGATGATTATATCATATCTCTAATCTAATTGGAATTGGATCATTATGTAATGGAATGATTGAATTATACAATAACTGATAATGAAAATATTCATTATAATCCAAGGGCCATATTGCGTGGCTAGGTATCAATATTGGTTTATAGATATATTTAATTAATCTTGTTGAAAATTAATTAAATAAAAAGGATTAACAAGTTTAATTCAGGATATAAAAGAAATAAAAGAAGTTTAATTCAGTTATATTGTCTATTGCAGATTTTATGGTGAGCCTACTAAGTCTTGCCCACAATTGGCTCAGTTTTTTCTTATTTATTTTATGCATTACTTTAAAATATTAAGTTAAGGTAATTTGATTGGATAACCTAAACTTGATGATAAAATGAATGATTTATTTTAACATTTTATCTTAGCAAATAAAATGTTAACAAATGGTGAAATCATGGCATTACACCTAGTTGATAAATGAATGGTTGATATATAAGTGATGTGTTTGATTCTTCTCTATCCATTTGGCATTATAATTTCCAAGTAATTAATTTAATTAAAGGTTAATTAAATTTGAAAATTTTAAATAGATAATTATCATTAGAAAAATAAGAAAAGAAAAACATTTGGGTTTTTTCCTTCTCTTTGCCATCCAGTTCTCTAAGTTGTAGATGATCAATTGTTGATCATTTTGATTAAAAGAATAGTGATTCAAGATCCTTAGGAAGTGATATAGCTTGGTGTAAGGTTAATTTCAAAGATTGATAATTGTTTCCAATAGTTGGATAATTTAGGATTTCGCTAAAACACCTATAATTGATCAAAGGGTTTTCGATTAATTCTAACAAAGCCAAGAGGGAAACCAATAAGCTAAAGACATCACTTGATTGAGAAGGACCTAATTTGGTGCTCTCAAGCTTAAAAAAGTTGAACTATAGGCAGTAATATTGACAAGTATAAAGGTAATATTTTAATGCTTATACTTTATCCATATGCTATTCAGTTCCTAGATCCTATGGCATGCAACTTTATTTTCATATTTTAGGAAATATGGCATGTTAAAATCTTATAAATTAATCATAACCAAACATATAAGAATTTCTTAATGATCAATTTAATGTAATTAACTCTTAATAACATCAAACATGATTATTTACTATTTTTAACAATTAAATATATATGAAAAAAATGAAAAAAATCATCCATATTAAATTTCATGGTGGTTGAATACATAAGGGTTTAATTCATGTTCATAACAATTTATTCACATGAAATCTCATACATTCAACGCATTATATTCATCAAAACAATAATTGCTTAATGAATCTTAGCTTGGCTGAATGTTAATAGATCCCAAATTCATGCTTGCATCATTTTATCACATGAAACAACATTACCATGATATTATAATCATTATATAAATTTATCAAGATGATAAATTATTCATCATTTTCCCTAAATCACATTCAAAGGAATCTATAAATCCTAATTTTCCAATGAACCAATTTAAAGCTTTCATAACACAAATTAAAGTTTTTATTATGCTATTAACAACATGAACAAGCTCTGATACCATTTTAATAGTTGTTAATCAAGACTAAAGGATGATTGAGGTTTGATATCTAATTTTCGCTCCAATAAACATTAATCATCAAAATTAAGCAAGAAACACTAACCTTTAATGTTCTTTGATGAAGATTTGAGTTCCAAAACTATGAAAATCTCTAAGAATAAAAAACCTCCAATTGAAATCAAGCTATAGTCTTAAGAGATGAAAGCTTAAATTTTTTTTCAATTTTGCAAAAATGATTAATTCTTTAAAATTTGGAAATTGACCACTATACATAGAACCCCCTTAAATTACTTAAATGTCATTGACAATTTAGTTATTGATAAGTGAGTTCAAAACTTGTCGAACTGGCTTTATAATAGTGAAAGGTAAAATGATAAGTTTACCCTCATTAAACTATTTAATGCTAAACTTATCCTAAAGCTAGTTAACTAACTTTTGACCAATTTTAATTAATTCTACTTATATTAATAGAATATTATAACTTACTTTAAGTTATAATTGGGTTAATTTATCAAGCTCTTGATTTCTTTAAACTATTTAAAGAGCAATCAATAAACACTTTTCAGTCGATTGTTATCATTGAGAGTGCTAGCCCTCTTAGCAGATAATAATTAATAATTCTCTCTCATATTTAGCAAGAAAACAAATGGTTATTGGTTGTGATCTATTGGATTCACTATGATGTTTGCCATGAGCTAAAATCGATCTTATCAATTCTATTTTGACTTCTCTGAATATTTAATAACTATAATTAATATCTAGCAATATGTCATAGTGTCACATCCTGACCCTAGAAATTGATCACGTGACAATCTTTGTGAATCCAAGAAATACATCCTATTAATTAGAATACATTCCTAGGACATGCAATACATTAGAACCTGTTTTCAAAATCTATTTTCAAGCATGAACAGAATATAATAGATTTGTAAATACATTCAAACCATATGTATATCCATACAACTTATTACATTAAATACTCATTTTAAAATAAATTATCACAATAAACTCTCAGCCAAGCAAAATACAAAAAATCAAATTATTTATTACATTAGTTCTGTTTAGTGGACTATACTACTAAAATACAAGTCGAGTAATTAAAAATATTGCTGAAAATTCTGGTTAACTCAAATATGCTCGCACACAGCTGCACTAACCTGAAATAAGAAAAAATATTGAGTGAGTAAATAGCAAAATACGATAATAAAACGAAATCCAATAAATTGATTATGGCTCGTAATCATAAAAAAAATCAACCTTTCTCAATTCATCCATAAATAAAATGTGGTATAAAGAAATATAACTGAAACATTATCACAAATTCAAATATAAATCTTTGATCAGTTTGTGAGATCCCATCTACTCTATTTCAAGCTGTATGGTTGATCCGTAATCCAGTATGAGTATATACACCCATATAGGTATATAAATAGCATGTTATATAACATGGACATGTTAGATTCGAGCCATCCTATTTCAAACTGTATGGCCAATCCTTATCCTTGAGCCTATTGGATTCCACTCACTTTATTTGAGCTGTATAGCTAATTCTTACCCATATAAAAATCTAGAATAGAGATATACAAGGATGTAAATCAACAAATTATGGTCTATGGCTCATAAGACCAAATCAATATTAATGGCACTTAAGGCCAAAAACTAATCTCAAAGTCACACAAGGTCGAAATAAAAGCATTAACATTTCAACCATCATATATATGCCAAAATCATAACACGTATATATTTATACACACTTCATCATCAATATCTATATTAAATAAGATAATTATGACCAATGAAATCAACACACATTGGCCTCCGACTATCATTATATAAACATATAGACATGCCACAAGTATATAAAATCATTATAAAAATCATTACTTAAATCTATCATAAACAAGGGATCCTTCCGGTCACCACACAATCCACTACCAATGCCTTCTACCACAATTCGTGTATACACACACACACACAAATATATATATCTATTTTGAAATATATAAAAATGTACAACTATTTTAAAGTAACAATCAAGGGAGGAAACATTCACTTACCCTAAAATGGAGAAGCACTCACTCGACGTCCCCTTCGCATTAGAGATACTCTATGCATGGCTTCTGAGCCTACAAACATATGTCCATAAAATTCAGTAATCTTTCATACAATTTACTCAAACTATAAAATGTATGATGCACATGATGAGCAATGTACTTGTCCAAGCTAGTAGATATGTTTTGAGCCCCCTCTTTGCTTGATTCTCCTTTCTGATTACTATTTATCCACGACCCTTCTTCCCTCATGAATCATCAAGTAGAACTCTAACCAAATGATGTTTTCAAGCTTTAGTGTTGATTCTTGAAGTTATTA
Source organism: Trichilia minutiflora (assembly GCA_035590515.1). NCBI lineage: Eukaryota > Viridiplantae > Streptophyta > Magnoliopsida > Sapindales > Meliaceae > Trichilia > Trichilia minutiflora. The sequence continues at coordinate 7,466 of JAVXUL010128359.1, read as the reverse complement.
GATGAAGAATGATGGAGATTGATGAATATTTGAGTGAGAAATGATTTGGATCTAAAAATGAAGAGTGCAGATGAGGAGGAAGACGAAGAATAGGGAAAATGAGCCCTTATTGTTTATATATAAGAAGTCTTGAAATAATTAAAATATCCTTCTAAAAGTACACTAATTGTGTAACACGCCCTTAAGTGTCAATACTTTGGCTTGAAAATGGTTTTGAGCTTGTCCATGCGTCCAAGATCAATACCTCTCTTTCAAGTATCAATACTTTCATCCAAGTAGTGGCTCGCTACGTTAAGAGTGTCAATATTTTTCTCCAAGTATTGATACTTTCTTTCTCCAAGTATTGATACTTTCTTTCTAGAAGTGGCTCATCACATTCAAAGTATAGATACTTCCCTCAAAGTATTGATACTTTCTTTTGAAAAGGGTTATCTAGCTTCATCATAGGGCTTAGTATCGATACTCTTCTTAGTAGTGTATCGATACTTGATCCTTTACTATTTACTGTAACCCCGAGTATCGATACTTTCTTGTTAAAGTACCGATACTTTTGGTTTTACTATTTATTATGACCACAGAGTATCAATACTTTCTTCGTGGGCATAACGTGATGATGTTATATCACTCAAAGTATCGATACTTCTTGACAGTGTATCAATATTTTCTTTGTGGACACATTATGATGAGATTTTACATGCTCGAGTATCGATATTTTTTGGTAAAGTATCGATATTTATAGCCTGCCTGGGTTATATATTGATATTGTGGCCCGTGCATATCGATACTTTCTTTTCTATTTCTTCAACTGAAGATTGTTACTTCAAATGGCTATAATTTGGAGCCTATTTCACCTCACAGAACCTATAATATGGCAAAAAAAGGCTCTTTTTGAGCTCTATAAAAAAAATAGGGAGCTTTTTCTCAATTAAGGATGATTTTAAGGTTAAAAATTTAGTTCTTTCTCATTAACACATTATTCTTCACCACACACCTCTTTCAAAGTTAATTTCAAGCTAACATACCTTCTAATGCATGATTTGTATGTACATAATAACATGCACTTAATTACATAAGAAATTTATTATATTACCTATAAACTTAAGAAATGGGATTCAAAATTTCTCCTCCCTTATAGAAATTTTATCCTTAAAATTCTTTACGTCATATGAAAATATACAAAGAGGGTTTGCTTTTCAGACTAAACATACTTTAATACTAAAAGAGGTGCAGATATTACTGTCTCATCAAGCTCTCATGTTCCTAAGTTATCTCCTCAATTGTTGTACTCTGTCATAAAACCTTCACCATTTGAATAATCTTATTCTTCAAAACTCGTTCTTACCAATTAAGTATTCTTACCGGTTAGATCACACAATTGAGATCATCTCTCAAATCGATTGGTGGTGCCTTAAGTATATCTAATGGATCCAATACATACTTTTTGAGCATAGATACGTGGAATACATCGTAAATTAAACTCAGTTCTGATGGTAAATCTAGTCTATATGCTACTGAACCAATTCTTTCTGTGATACTGAAAGGACCAATATATCGAAGATGTAACTTTCTCTGATTTTTGAATCTAATTATTCTTTTTCATGGCGATACCTTTAGAAAATGCGATCGTATATTTTAAATTCTAATTCTCTCCACCGATTATCAGTATATGATTTCTACCTATCCTGAATGGCTTTTAATTTTTCTTTGATAATCTTAATTTTCTTGGTGGTGATCTTAATCAATCAACAATTACCGAGCTTTCTCTCATCAACTTCATCCTAAGATAACTGAGTTCTATATTTTTTGCCATATAAAGCTTCATAAAACGCCATCCCGATACTAGTATGATAACTGCTATTATAAGCAAATGCTATCAAGGATAAGAGTGTATCCCAATTGCCTGAGAATTCTCTTGTCTCATAGTTAAACAAGAATTTAGTGATACCTCAGATTCAAGGGATTGAATCAAGAAAAGTGGATGTAGGTTGATTATAAACCACTATAAAAATTTACTGTGTCTATATTTTAGTGTTTCTCTCTCTATACTAGTATTTCTAGTAAAACACTTTTTGCATTCATTTTTTTTGCATAGTTCATACTTTTTTGAAAATTTTTATCTCTTTGATTTTTTAATTTATCATATCACCAATTCATCCCCCTCTATGGTAATATTCACTAAGCCTTCAATTGGTATCGAAGCTTAGCTCACATAAACAAGAACTTGCGTCTTATGAGTAGTAGATCATTATGGCATCATTAAGCATCCCATCCCATATAGTAAAAGGTCAGTCTACACACAAACCACCATTTTTTAATGGCACAGATTACGCTTATTGGAAAAAGTGTATGTTGATTTACTTAAGCACATTAGACTTTGAGATTATCATCATCATAGAGGATGGGTATTCTCTACCTATGATCACTGATGAGAATACTAGAGAGAGAAAGTCAAAATCAAAGAGTGATTAGACTCAAGAAAAGAAGAATCTTTTTTAGCTGAATGGTAGGACCATAAATATCCTCTATTGTGTGCATTCGATAGGGGAGAATACAGTAGGGTGTCTGGTTATGACATAACCAAAGCCATTTGGGACATGTTGGAGGTTACCTATGAGGGAACTAGCAGAGTGAAAGACTCTAAAATTAGCATGCTTATTCATAATTATGAACTCTTTAGAATGAAACCACATAAAAACATTAAGAATATGTTCACTAAGTTTACTAACATTACTAACTGTTAGAAAGCCTTGGGTCGAAATTACTCCAATACAGATTTGGTGACGAAGATACTGAGAAGCTTGTCAAGATCATGGGAAGGTAAAGTGAGAATTATTAGAGAGGAATAAGATTTGAAGACACTACCTCTAGAAGAGTTGCTAGAATCGCTCACTACATATGAAATAGAATATATGAGGAATGAGGATGAAGATAGAGAGAAAAAAAAAAGAAACATGGTGTTAAAGTCTAATAAAGAATTAGAAGAAGATAACAGCAACCAGAAGTTTAAAGATGAAGAACTGATGATGATGATAGCAAAGAGTTTTAAAAATTCTTTGACAAAGACAAGCCAAGAGGGAGATTTTAGAGAAGAGGAGATTACCAAAAAGGAGAAAAGTCTGAAAAATATAAAAAAGAAAAAGAAAAAGAAAAGGATAGAGAAATAATCTGCTACGAGCATAAGAAACCAGGACACTCACGTCTTGAGTATCCTAAGATGAAGTATAAGAAGGAAGGCAAGAAGAAAAAGGCTATAAAGGTAATGTGGGATGACTCGTCAAGTGAAGAAAGCTCATCTATATCTAAAAATGAGTAAGCCAACTTCTGCCTAAAGGAAAAAGTGAAAAATGAGGGACGTTATGTGAATAGTATAAAAGTGACAAAAGATGGTTCCTAGATAATGGATACTCAAGATATATGATGAGAGACTGAGGATAATTTTAATCTCTTTAAAGAAAAAGGAAAAGGCATTACTTTGAAGATAACAACATAGGAAGAGTTCTTGACATTGACACCATTAAGGTAAATAATGTTAGCATAAAGGATGTGCTATTTTTTGATGGCTTAAAATATAATCTGTTAAGTATATCTCAGTTATCAAATAATGATTTTTAGCCTTTGTTAGGAATGTATGTGATATATTTAATTAAAATAAAAAAAAATGATAATGCATACTCCTAGAGTAAGTGATGTGTATATTATTGAGTTTGAGAATGTTGAATCCCTAAATGCTATATGTTTGCAAGCTACTTATGACAAGTCTTGGTTGTAGCATAGAAGATTAGATCATTGTAGTATGGATCTCATTAAAAAATTAGTTAGGTATTGCATTTTAGATGACCTTTTAAATCTTGAGTTTACCTCTAATAAGATATGTGGATCATGTCAAAAGGATAAATAAGTGAAAAGCTCTTTTAAACCTAAGCATGTAGTTTTCACTTCTAAACCCCTTGAGCTTATTCACATAGATTTGTTTATACCCAATCACATCGCTTTCTTAAAGGGAAAACTTCATGTATTTGTGATAGTTGATGACTACTTAAGATATATTTAGGTATTCTTCCTTGAGAACAAGAGTGATACATTTGACTCATTTGAGAAGTTCCTTAAGAAAGTTCAAAATAAACTTGGGTACAGTTTAGTGAAAATAAGAAGCGATCAAGGAGGAGAGTTTTTGAACCATAAGTTTGAGTCTTTTTGTGATGATCATGGGTTCATTCACAACTTCTGTACACCTAGAACACCTCAACAAAATGGAGTGGTTGAGAGAAAAAATAAAACCTTACAAGAAATATGAAGAACTATATTTAGTAAGTATGATTTACCATAATATTTTTAGGCTGAAGTTATTAATACAGCTTATTATGTGTCTAATAGAGTATTGATTAGAAAATTTCTTGGGAAGACACCTTATGAGTTGATTTATCAGAAAAAGTCTAAGGTTGGTTATTTTAGAGTGTTTGGATGTACTTGCTACATTCTAAATACTAAAGATAATCTTGGAAAGCTAGAGTCAAAATCTGATATGGGATTGTTTCTTGGGTATTCTTCTAAAAGCAAAGCATGTAAAGTGTTCAATAGAAGGACTCAAGTTGTGGAAGAATCAATGTATGTTAATTTTGATGAGCTTGATCCAGATTTAGCTAGGTTGATGGCTAAAGAGGAAGAGAAAGAAATTAAAATCTTAGATAAATTGAATAACTTGAAGCTTGAGGATAGTCATAAGGATAAAGGGAAATAATTCTTATGGATTATGTAGAATAAACTCATAAGGAACTTTCTAAAGCATGAAAGTTTTCATCTAGTCATCCAAGAGAGTTGATCATTGATTATCCCTCTCAAGGAATTACAACTAGGAGAGCTTATAGAGAGATATCTAAAGATCTTAAGGAAATTTAAATCCTTGTATTTATGTCTCATATAAAGCCACACAAAGTAGAAGATGCATTATATGATGAGGATTGAATCTAAGCTATATAAGAGGAATTAATTTAATTTTATAGGAACAAGGTATGAACTTTGGTTTTAAGACTTGTTGACCATCCTACTATTAGAACAAAATGGGTATTTAAAAACAAACTAGATGAGCATGGACATATCATTAGAAATAAGGATAGACTTGTTGTTCAAGGTTATTCTTAAGAGAAAGGGATAGACTATAATAAAATATATGCTCCCTAGCTAGACTAGAAGCCATACAAATTCTGTTAACCTTTGCATGTTTTAAAGATTTTAAACTTTATCAAATGGACGTTAAAGTACATTTCTAAATGGTTTTCTAAATGAAGAGCTTTATGTTGAGTAACCACTAGGCTTTGAAGATCAAAAATTTCCTAATCATATTTACAAACTCAATAAGCTTTATATGATTTGAAACAAGCTATTAGAGCTTAGTATGAGAGGTTTAGTGGATTTTTATTAAAAAATGATTTTGACAGAGGGAGTGTTGACAAAACCTTATTTACAAAGACCAAAGATAAAAGCATTTTAATTTTCAAAATATATATTGATGATATTATCTTTAGAAGCACAAATCAAAACCTTTGTTAATAATTTTCAAAACTTATGAGTAATGAATTTGAAATGAGTATGATGGGAGAGTTAAACTATTTTTTAGGCTTACAAATC
>JAVXUL010128349.1:0-16040 GCA_035590515.1 Trichilia minutiflora | reverse complement strand
TTAATATTTATTTAAGCGGTTTGGTTTGACGGTTTGCGGTTTGAAATTAATCCAATCCATAACCCAAACCGCTAATAGCGGTTTCTAAAATTTCAATCCAAAGATCAATCCAATATAAATTCAAACCGATCCAAACCAATCTAATTAAGCGGTTTGAAACGGATCGATTTAAATTTGCCCACCCCTAGATTTTAGGATGGGTCCTATTAATACGTGATCATACTACCATCGAATATTGGGTCTGAACTTTTGACCTGGGCTCCAGTAAGTTACCTAAATATAATTAAGTGATGAAATTTTTAAAATTGTATAAATGATTTGATATTTCGAAATTGCAAAATTAATTTATATTATACAATATTTTAAAAAATAAAATTAGTCTAACAAAAATTGAGCAAATGATTCCTTGACCTTCTTTTTGTCTGTTAATATGTAATATCAATTTATTTAGAGTTGATGAATTAACCAATTCTATGATCTCAATTAAAATTTATTAATCCCAGTATAACATAATTAACTATATTTAATAATCTTAATGATTTGAATTGAATTAGGCCAATACAATTAATAATTGAAATAGATCATACTTGTTTTAGAGGTAGCAACATATGACTCTCTAATTTTTCACATTGTCCAAATAAGAATACAATTCTTTTGTACCAAACAAATCATGAACTCTCAAACGAACTAAGATTTGACTCCCTAATTTCTTACTTTTGGTTTTCTAATATCATCTTACATCTTAAATTGTAAGTGTTAATAGGTTTAATAGGTTAAATTTGTTAAACTAATATTAAAGATATATACTCTTATTGCATGAAATTAACTTGTTGCTAATATGATTAAATGTTTTCCATATTGATTTTAGATATTATAAAGTAAAGATAATCCAACTAAGGTGTTTTGATGGTAGGGGTCGAATTTATGCGTTTTTTGTGTCACAAGTTTGATTTTCATTATAAGATTTTCTCTATTGAAGCATTAAGGGGGTTAGATCAGAGGTTTTATTTTATACTTGATATCATCATGTGTGATTCCTGTTCATATAACATGTGATTTAGGATGACTGTCAGATGATTCGTGAGCTTTTACGCCTAAAGGGTGCATCAATCCTGTGTTTGATTGGATTTTTCGATGATGGTTGGATATAAGAGTTTTTCCTGTATACAAAAAAAAAAAAGTAAAGATAACCCAAATTCTCTTTTTTTGTGTTTTACCAGTATAATTAAACTAAAAAAATAACAGTTAACCGATAAAGAAACTCTAATATTTAAGTTAGAAAATAACAAAAATAAAAGAACATAAGAATTAAGGATTAAAAGATAGAAAACAAAAGGGTTTTTCAAGAATTATCATAGTTATTTAGTGGAAAAAATATAAACAAAAACAAAGAAGATGGTGAGTAGTAGTTTATTTTTCTTGAAGTTTGATTCATTTTTATTTTGAATTTTTTTTTTTGTACGTGTGATTATTATATCTTACAAATATTTTTATGTGAGTATTATCATCAAAGAATAGAATTTATAAATATTGTGTACAGAAAGATAACGAGTAAGTCTTAACAAAAGGAATGTATCATAATCATTATCCTGTCTCTTCTTCTCTTGAAGTTGTATATATAAAGAAAGGTACTTTTGTACACAATAATATTACGTGAAAATAAGCAAAAGTATTTCACAAATTGTAGAGATGTTTAACAGATTGAGTCGACTCGCGAATCGGTCCGTCAAAAATCAGGTATGATAAATTATTCACATGAATCGGATTGGTTTTGGATTCATATAAATAGGTCGGTCCGATTCCAGATATTTGGAATCGACAAACCGACCTAGAACTAATCTGAAATTATTCGAGTTCGTGCAAGCACTTATCTGACGAATTGAATTGAAATCAGAATTGACTCGAACTGGTATATTACTGTTTACTTTTCGATTATGAGTCGATTCCAACAACTACAAATGATAAAATCGATCCGAACTGATCTGTTATAGTTATCTATTTGAACCTATTCTACTTTTTTTGGGTTCTTTAACCCAGCTTGATCCGGCCCAAAACCGTCAAATTGGGTCGGATAGACACCACTGACAAATTGTACCTTAACAAGGCCTTTTTTCCGTTGTTTTTATTTTTTAGGGGGAATGACAAATTCCCCCCTATATTTTGAACAAAATTCAATCACCCCCCTACTGGATGATGTGGCAAAATCCAAGCCTTTTATTATAAAAATCCAATGTTTCAGATTTTGCCACGTCATCCAGTAAGGGGGTGATTGGATTTTGTTCAAAATATAGGGGGGAATATGTCATTCCCCCTTATTTTTTATGTCCACGGCTTGTATATTCCAATTTGTCGTATTTTCGTCTGTGATCATACATATCTATTGTCGCCGTGAGATTAGATTGTTCAATTTTATAGGGAACAAAAAACATGCTTATTCCAATTTGCCAACACCCTAAGCAAAATCAGTTCATTCTGCGTTCGTTCTTATGATATACCTGACGAATTTCATAAAAGAAGATTGTTTTTTTCGTATTTTATCGTTTTTCCGAAAAATATCGACATCAATTTTCCCCGGAAAATTCAATCGCGGGTGCGAGCCTCAACCATATTTACGACTCCATTTATCACTCTCCCTCAAATTAATCGAATTAATTTGGCGTCGCAAGTTATTTATGATATTATGTTCGTGCTCTCTGGTGATTGATAGGTTAGGGTTTTTGATTGTTTGTTTCTGCAGAATGTTTTATGTTTTCGTGGAGTTTTGTCTGTTGATTGTTTACTTACAATTGCTATCGGATTGTAAGATTTTTTTTTTGGATGAAAGGAGCAAGGAGAATGGGAAGTGATGAGAGAATTGGTTTTATTTACTTCTATTTAAACCGTTGCCTAGTGCTTGTCTCAAGTTAAGTTTAGTAGATTTTTCTTTTTAACTTGAATTAATTATTGTTTTGATATGATTTTGTGTTGGATGTTAAGTTCAATGCAATTGAGTAACTTTACCAAATTCTAATTATTTTTCTAAGATAGTACTGCCGAAAAGTCTCTCGCCAAAGGATGGTAATAAAGCCATTTTAGCATTGAATTTTCAGGCTAAACTTATGGGCTAAATCTTCTATGAATGATTTGACAGTAATCTCTCGAAGATCAATGAATTTGATACGATAAATAAGCAGATGAATTTGTCAAGGGCAAGTGTATTGTTGTATCTAATTAGACCTTCTTCTTTTCTTTTTTTTCAGTAAAGCAGTATGATTATTGATTTTAACAGGATTTTTGTCTAAATTTCTTAGGTTTTTTGTTTCCTCCGTAATCTCCCCGTCAACTAAGTTAAGACATGCTTTTGGGGAATGACTTTGGTGGTTATGGCATATTTACATATATTTCAACAAAAAATTGTGAGGGCCATTTATGCAGGTGTTAATTCCTCAAGGTGATGCAAGGGGAGAGGATTAGCGCTGTTTGGCTGAGACAACCGTCTGTAGATAGTAGATTGGACCGAGTTTAGTTGCCCATTATGTTTTTCTTGTTATTGGGGCTTCTAATTCTTGATATCATCAATTAATGTGGTTCTTGTATGGGATGGTTGAAACACTGGTCTTAGACTGACAAATCACAAGATAGGCTTGTGAAGCACTAACAAATAAGTGGGCAATAACTGCTCATTGATGAGCAATTGACAAATGATGTACAAAAATTGCTGTATAAAAGTTTAGTAAAAATGCATGGTGTTAAATTTATTTTGAAGGGTTTGCATATATTGTTACTAATATCATCATTTTTTTTTCAGGATTAATGTTTCTGCTGAATATATATCTAATGGTTTTCACCAATTTATTATGGATCTTGCTATGGTTCTTGACCTGTCTATTTTCATTACAGGCCTCCTGGTTCTGGACACAGGCAATTGCTCTTATTTTTAAGACAGTGTTTGCGGTCATACACAGTTCAGATGGTTTAAGGGAATTGCTGTAGCACAAAAGAATTCTGATTTTCCTTTTAAGTATTATAATTTGAGGGGAGCTGTTGACTTCTTGTTTTATTGAAAAGTGAAAAAGAATATTGACTGACAAAAATGATTGGAATAAGCATGTGGGAGGACTACTGCAGATTTTACAGTGACTTGAGTTCTCACATGAATAGAAAGTAGCCCCGGTCAAGCATATTATAATATTAAACAAAATTCTTTACTTGGATCTGCTCGATGGAATGGAGGGGTGTTTTATATGCTTTATTTCTTCTTCTCACTGTGGTTGAGTCATCAAATAGGTCATTAAAGATGTGGCTGCCAACTGTGGGTACTGAATCGGAGTCAGCTGAAACATTCAGCTTGCCAGTCTTCACTGCAAGCATATTTGTTCTTGTTGCCCTTGTCCTCTCCATGTATCTTATTTTTGAACATTTAGCTGCTTATAATCAGCCTGAGGTTTGTGCTTATAGTTCCTGTTTTTAAGTCTCAGTTATCCTTTGGTGTTATAAATTTGATTATGCCCCATTCTTCTTTATTTCCTTCAATACTCCCATGTTGCCTCTATTGGCAAATGAATTATAGTCACCTCCTACAGTTTGGCTAGCAAAAATTCTTCTGAACTGATTACTACAATCTGACTATTGATTTCAGGAGCAAAAGTTCTTGATTGGACTCATTTTGATGGTTCCTGTTTATGCACTTGAATCGGTATGTCAATATGTACAATTTTGTCAACCACCACTATCTCCTTTCACTTGATAATTCACATATTCTGAAGGTTTTCTGATTTCTACGGAGTTGCCTGCTTGGAAGAAACTGTTACTATTTTATGGCTTGTAATCTTTTGCATGTTCATGTTTACTCAAGTCATTTTGTTAACATTCTTTGCAGATATTTGTTGTGACAGAAATAGTCATAAATGTAAATGGTCCTATTACTATATGCCATGTGAATAATTTTCATCACATATGATGTTATGTTTATGATGCCATGTCCAATTTTCAGATACTTCTATTTTGTTTAGTCAACATTGAACATTCTTTTTAAAAATTTTAAACTTTATCAATTGTGTAATAGATTGTTTTCTATGTGGGAAGACTCTGATGAAGGCAGCAGCTTTTGGATGAAACTGAATACAGTTGAATGGTTATGTGATTCATTATGAGGATGCAATAGGACCAACTAATTGAAGTAGCTAAGCTGCAATAAAATGTTAACATTGCACCCTTGTTTGAAAACATCATTGCCTTTCTCAGATGAATATTTTTAGCTTACTGTTAATACTTGGTCATGTTGGAGATAGTTGCATAACCTTTTGAGTAGCATTACCTAGGTATTCTGTACATTCTAGACTATTGCTTGGACTGTGGATTTAGCATCTACTTCTGAAAATTTTATTTTGATATTTACCTTACACAATCATTTAGACTATTAAAAGCTTTAAGCAATTTTGTTTTCTAAATTCTTCTTACAATTGTGAAGTAGCTTGTCATGTTATTAGCTTTGCACTGCATTGTTCTGAATTCTGAGAAATATCTTGCAGCTTCCATACATGCTAGTGTCTGTGTATACGTAAAATGTTGTTTTCTGAAATTAATGTAAAGGCAGTTGGTTACTGGAATATAAATGACAATTGCCACCCAGCATCCCTATTTTGATACATGATCCAATATATCTTACATCACTTCACAAATCTTTCTAAGAAAATGAGTAAGCTATTAATTGTTTTATGTTGAAAGGAACTTAGTGCATTATAGACATAATCTTACATCACTTCACTTCACAAATCTTTCCCTGTCTTGTATACATAATCTTGTAGACATTCACTTTTATTATGATTTACTTTCCAAGTGTTAAGTTTGACTACTTTTCTAACTGTATCTTGACGAGGTTAGCTGAGAACATTAGCATTTTGGTATGTGCTTGCCTGAAATTTTCCAAAAATTAAATTTGTATCCTATGTAGTAATGCTATCAAATTTGAGTTGGCCAATTGTGACTAAGATTTCTTTATTGTGCAGTTTCTATCATTGCTAAATTCAGATGTTGCATTCAACTGCGAAGTAATTCGGGACTGTTATGAAGCATTTGCATTGTATTGCTTTGAGAGATATTTGATTGCGTGTTTAGGTATGATGGCATATCCTCAATCTGTAGCATTCTTCTTTCTATATATTTATAGCTTTTGTCCTTGAAAGTCACTTAGAATAGGCTACGATTGAAGTGGCTAACATAATTTTCAGTAGCCTGTGGTCTAATCTTGACATGAGTTTTGCATCCCATAAAATGGACCACTTTGATTTCAAATTTTACACATTTAAGTTTCTTTTAAATTCTGAAACTATTAACATACATTGTCAAATTATAATTGCATGCAAAAACTGTAAATTAGGGGTTCTGTAAATAATTTAATCTTGTTTGCATTCTAAGATCTTCATCGTTTAGGGAAAGAAAAAGGAAATACATTTTACCTTATCATGGATGACAGACTGAAATACAACTAGTTTACTTAAATGGACAATCTTGTGTATGTGTGTTGTATAGTGCAATGCATTTTTCTTATTATGAGTGAAGCATAATTCGTGAGGAGCATCCATATCATATGCTGCACAGCATCAGTATTCTAGTAACAATGCTCGTGGTCCCGAAAGAAAATAAATAATTTTAAATAAAAAAATTGAGATTCTTATCAACCTTGGCTGACAAACAAGACAGAGAGACTGTCCAGATCCCTGTACCTTCACCTCTTGAAGAGTTCAGTCACCTGGATCAAATGAATTTATTATAGGACTACAATAGTTTATGCTCTATGCATTATGCACATGCTTATCCACTCATGCTTTATGTGTGCATCTATTTATGCATGGAGGCCATTTTATTGATTGTTCATTTATTGCCTCTGAAATAATTTTGTAAAATGTTGTCTTTGTCCACTGCCATTTAATTATTTTACTAAAAGAATTCTCTCTTAGCTAATAATTTATTTATCATTTTCCTGAAATAAGTTGTGATAGTCACTTGAATGTTGATTCTGATCTGAAATAATGCTGTTTACAGGTGGAGAGGAAAGAACAATTGAATTCATGGAAAGTCAGACGGTAATCACTCCCAGCACACCTCTTTTGAAAGAATCATATACTTATGGAATTGTAGAACATCCTTTTCCATTGAATTGGATCCTAAGAGACTGGCGTCTTGGTCCCGAGTTCTATAATGCTGTAAAAATTGGCATCGTCCAATATGTATGTGTTGAACAATTCAGTAGAAAGTTCCATTGTTGGATCTCTCCTTCCTTCCTTACTTCTTTCTTCTTCTTTTATTTTTTTTCCAATATATAATGTATGTATTATGGCTCTCAGTTAGTTATTTAAATATTTAAATTCCAGATGCTACTGAAGCTGATCTGTGCGCTGTTAGCAATGATTCTTGAAACTTTTGGGGTGTATGGAGAAGGGAAATTTGAGTGGAGATATGGGTATGGTGTCCTCAATCATTCTTTCTGTTTCTAAAATGCAACTGTTTTTAATTTTAGTCCTTTCAAGCTTATATTAATAGTTTCTGGTAAGTGCATTTGGTTCTATCAGAATCATAAAATTGATCTTCAAAATTTGGCCTTATTACTATCGCAATATGATCTTTACAATTGTAAAACTGGTATCGCATGTTATTATTCTTTTTGTCACCTTCTTCACATGTTTATGACTTGAAATTTCTGATTTGCTTGCAGCTACCCTTACTTGGCAGTTGTTCTTAATTTCAGTCAGACCTGGGCCCTGTATTGTCTTGTACAGTTCTATTCTGTCACTAAAGACAAGTTGGAACCAATTAAACCGTTGGCCAAATTTCTGACATTCAAATCTATTGTATTCTTGACTTGGTGGCAAGGTGTTGCTGTTGCATTTCTTTTCTCAATCGGAGCTTTCAGAGGATCTTTGGCTCAGGAATTGAAAACTCGAATACAGGACTACATTATCTGTATTGAGGTGTGTAGGTAATCAATGTATCAGTGTTGATCATTGCATCAATTAGTAATGTTCAACCATATTTAATACCATTTCTTAAACTTTAAGGGGTTGTTTTTCCTAGACGTTCTTATATCAAATCTGTCAAACAGATGGGTATTGCTGCGGTAGTGCATCTTTATGTCTTCCCTGCCGTACCTTACAAGCGTGGAGAAAGATGTGTTCGTAATGTATCTGTTTTGGCTGACTATGCTTCTCTGGGATCACCTCCAGATCCGGATGAAGTCCAAGACTGTGAAAGAACAACAAGAGTGCGCATTGCTCGGCATGATGAGAGAGAAAAACGTCTTAATTTTCCACAAAGTGTTCGTGATGTGGTCCTCGGTAGTGGTGAAATTGTGAGATAGTTTCTTTGTCCACACTCTTTACTTACTGCAGTTGAATTTCAAGCTTATTTTGTTGGATTATTAACATCCTTGCTTTCTGGTTTGCTGCTTTTGAATATGTTGTACATTCATTTTAATGAATTTCTTTTGTTCATGTGTTCACTTAGATTGTTGATGACATGAAGTACACTGTTTCACATGTTGTCGAACCAGTTGAAAGGGGAATTGCAAAAATAAACAAAACCTTCCATCAGATATCGGAGAATGTGAAACGCCATGAGGAACGAAGGAGGAGCTCTAAGGATGACAGCTACCTTATCCCTTTGAATTCTTGTAGTAAAGAATTCTCTGAAGTTCATGATAACATTCCTGATGGGAGTTTTAGTGACAGTGGTGTTACTAATGGTAAAAGACAGCATTACCCATTCAAAACATCCAGGACAAAAGCAGACAGATGATGTTCAAACCACCCCTTTTTCCCTATTCTTATTTTCTTTCCTTAGTAAAGTTCAGGAGGCACTGTGACGTGATTTTTCAACAACATCGATATACATGCAAGTATGTAAAAAAAATTGAATGTTCCTTAATTTCTTTTCTCTCCCCCTCCCCTTCCCGAGTTTTCCACGCCTGTCTTCACATTTCATATTTGCAATTTTGTTGATGTCCCGTTTCTAGGTTGAAGAATCTTGGAGAACAAACTTTGCTACTTCCTGACAATGAAAATGTACAGCAAAAACTCTTAGTATATACTTGCCATTAATTGGACTCGATAAAGTTTTGCTGCAGAACATGATGCTGTACAAAAGTTCAGCTTAGGAGGTGTAGACTATGACACTAAACCTGTTTACGAAATTATACTATTGTCATTGTAAAATAACTTTTCATTCATGCCGATAACTGTATACGTTATTACATTACATTACTCCTATTGAAAAGGGTGATATGCTTTCTAAGCCCCGATTGATTTTTGATTTGAGATTTTATTTGTTTGTAAAGAAGAAAGGATGGAGTCATTTTTATAAATATGACCCGAAAGGTGTAGCTACCATTGAAGTGGTTGCTGTACCCTTTTCCTTCTGCATATTATTGGAGTAGGCTGCTTATTTGAGAGTGTTTCATGGCTGCAGTGCAGTCGGTCATATTTCGGGTTTGATTTCTTTACACATTTCACATTATTGCCAATATGAAATTTATGCAATGTGCAACATATGAACTACCACGTGTGCTGGCATTGGCAAAACAATTGAATTGACAATAGTAAGCATAGGTATCATTTTTTGTCTTTAGTTAAAAAAAACAAAAACGAAAGGAGTATCATTCATTATTCATACATTGATATTGTTATATTAGATTTCATGAGCCTCAAAACAAAAAAAAAAATACAATATTTGTTAAATTGATTAAGCTACAAATGATTGATATTTTTACGTTAATTTCCATCGTTTCCAAACGTATTTAAATATTAATTCTCTACATTTTTCAGATTTAATAAATATAATTAAAGGAAAGCAAAGCAGTAGGACCATGGGCAATTATGTGAATATGAAAAATGAATAAGGGTAGAAATGGCATCACGGGAAGAAAGAATGCGCTAGGGTTTTGAGGTTTGCATATAAATATAATCGTCCCTCCTTCTCTTTGTCTCTCTATAGAGATATTGCTCTAGAAATCTGGTTTCATCTTAAATCTCCGTCTTTGCAAATCGCTTAGTTTAGTTCCTCTCTCTCCTTTTATAATGTGTATTAGATTATAAAAAATGAATTTTTGGGATTGTGCGGCAGTGATGAAGAATCAAAGAAAGTCATGCACCACGCTGATAAAATTGTGCTGATGATTCTTTTACTACCCATTTTTATATCTGAGCCCACTTTCCCTGCTCTTTCATTCTTCCATTGCTAATAGAACTCCTTTTTCATTATTTTCTAAAAAAAAATTCATTTTCAATTAAACTAACAAAAATAAAAAAAGAAAGAGGAACCAAGTGATGGGATCTTGAATAAGATCGAACCATGATGCGGACCGTATAGCGATTCATTGCTTCTGGGGATACTTTTGGGTTTCTGATGGTTCCTTGACTGTAGTTTAATTTTGAAGAATGAAATTTAAGATTTTGGGTTGCGTTTTCTTAATTTCGTTATTTTGTAGGTCAAATTTTGAAGTATGTTTTATTGTATCAATTTATTTATTTTTTGGAATAAAAAATATTTAATCTGCTGAAGAAAGGATTAAAATATATCATCAATTCAACTAAAAAATACAAATAAATAGTTAACATAATTTTAATTATATGTATATAAATATTTTAATCAATATTAATTATTAAAATATTTCGAAGAAAGATATTTCTGGTTCAATTTAAAATATATTTATTACAGTTATAGGCATATTGGCAAAAGTTTTTTGTTTTAGAATTCTTGGCTAAACTTGAAACAAATGATTTCCACAAAGTTAGTTGAAGACTGTTAAATTTAAATTTTAATAATAATTTCGGAAATACGGGAAAATAGAAATGGGCCGAATAGGAGTCCTAGAACGGGGGATTCTTTCATATGGGCATCTGGGCTAAAAGTTTCAATATGAAGAATGTGGTGTGTTTGTTCAGTATGTACTTTCATATGGGCATTTGGGTTAAAAGTTTCAATATGAAGAATCTGGTGGCTTCAGTATAAATATGGGTTGTAGCAATCAATTCATTTGTGAACAGAAGTATATTCAGAATATATCTGGGGTGTATTTATTATATCAATTGTGAACAGAGGTTGGACATTGATTCGAGTTCAATCTCCTTTCCAAAATCTAATACTTCCATTTCAAACATTACAAACCCTAGCAATGGAACCAACAATGAAACCAATAATTTATCAATATTTTTAATACAATACAAATTTTATAATTTTAATCATCACATTGTGAGCAAAAAATTCTACGTAAACATAAACGGGTGTTTGTACTTTTTTTGGATTTTAGTATCTGATATTATCTTTTTTAAATGTCCCTAGTAAAATAAACAATCTGAGAATATGATTTTATGTTTGAAAACAATATGAATTTCATATTTTAATCTTTGCCTTGTTAGCTCAAATGATTTTTCGCACCATGGTTTTTGTACCTTCTTAACTTTAGTCAACCAGATTTAATTGGTCAATAAGCCTATAGGGACGTGTTTGAAGAGAAGCTTGCTAGGTATTAATTGCGTTAGGGATAACTTATAAACGATAAGTTGTCTGGATCGAGGTTTCAAATTAAATGATGGCCCAGAGTTATTTTATTTTATGATAGTGTGTGACATGTCGGTTTATAAATGAAAAGGGAATGAAGCTCTGTAAATACATATGAAGAAAAGCATGTGCTGAACAGGGATTCATAATTGATAACCTCAAGCTGCAGTAATCCACACATAAATGTTACAAATATAATTTTTTTTCATATAATAACATAATAAATTATTATATTATTATTACATATTTTATATAATTCTTTTTTATTTTTATAAAATACAACACATAGCAATTATACAATATGTTACTATGCGATTATTCCATTTATTCTCTTATATACTAAGATGAAAACAAAATTGGGAATAAATCGGATGGCTGCATGTTCATCAAGTTGAAATTATTTTGTTTTAGTAATTATTAATTAACATAACTCTCATTTAAATAGCTGGATAAATCTCGGAAAGTAAGAGAGGTTTAGCAAGAAAAAGATGGTATTCTGATTCAGCTGTGAGATCAATCTTCTCCAGGACACTCCTATTGAATCTTTGAAGAAGTCTAGCCAACAATATCACAACCATCTCAGACCCAAATGCCACTCCGTTGCAGCCCCGTCTTCGTCTTATAAATGAAATGAATCTCATTTCACGTTCAGTCAGCTCAACTTGATGATATTAGGTTTGAATATTAGAGGATCTTCCCAAACTTCACCATTCCAGCCAATTCCTAATCGGTTTAACAAAACGTGGCTGTCTTTAGGAATGAAATATACTGCAATTGTAGCGTCTTGAGTTGAGGCATGTGGTATCTTAAGTGGTGCAACAGGGTGGAGGCGAAAAGCTTCCGTCAAGCAAGCTTTAACAAAGTTGAGCTGGGAAATGTCAGATTCATGTACAAGTCTATCGTTTCCCACAACTCTATTGATCTATTCTGTTGCTTTTCTGAGAAGTTCATGCTGGTTGATCATTTCTGCCATTGCCCGCTCCACTGCACTCGAAGGACTGTCCATTGCAGCAAACATCAATTCCTGCCGGTTAAATTGTCATAATTTGAGTAATTAACATCGAATATTAGATCATTTTTTAGATTAGCTCACATTGTCTTACAGTGAATTGTTCTGTGATTTCTTCAACTGTTAACGACGGCTTCTCATTTTTATCTCCTGATAAAATGAAGGCGTCAAGCCAGTCTTCAGCTTTCTTATTCTTGTTCCCATGCTCTCTCCATTGTTTTACTCTTTCAGTTATTAGCGGATCATCATACTTAGAGATGGTTCTCATGGCTCTCTTACAATCTTTTCATAGCCTTCTACATCGAATACTCTCAAGTCTCAACCACAGCATGTAATCCGATAAAATGAAAGAATAAAGGTGACTGAGGACAGTGGAAATTGACTCCACATGTTCTTCTTCTTCATATCCAGGTCCTCCATTTTCTTTTCCTTCACCGAAATATCTCCTGTTGAAAATCTTTTTCCTAATTACGTTTCCACTATATTGACGGGCCACTAGTCTTAAATTTGCAACCGAACCAAGAGTGGTACTTTTGCATTGATTATAAATGAATCTAACGAGATTATCAGCTTCTTGTGTTCTCTTAACGAGTAGCGACTGAAGTCGAGCTGAATTGATTATGTTATTTCTCATTTTCTTTCACTGTTCACCCCATGGAACAACAGCTGTTGTAAAGTACCCACGGCTAGCATACTCTGTGGCCATTGTAATTGGTCTGGAAGTAAACGCGGAGTCCATATCTTTCAAAAATTCCAGGGTAATTTGCGTTGATGTCACGGGATAACATGAACATTTGCCAGACGGATACAAGCAATAATGGTGTTCAATTCTTTCATAAGAGAATGTATCCACCGGAAAGTTAGTTTGTTCCTCAACATTTCCGGAAGTTTCCGACAATTGGCCACGGAGCTGGAGCTGGACCTGTAGGAAGAGTTAGCTGCCGATTGTTTCTTTTATGGATTCTGAACATGATTTTGAAGAAGCAAGAAAACCGCATGGCCATTAGTGTCACCAGAAGAATTGTTATAAACGGTTCAAAAGTAGGATTTTCAAGATGAGATGAATGGAGATATAGCATGGTATTGAATAAAAGATTCGAAAGTATATCACACAAGAACAATATTGGCTCACTCTACAAAGCAAGTGATAAATAGATTATTGACCAAAAGGAGAGGAGGCCGTATGTATTATAGAAAGAGAGATGAGATTCAAAAGTACATCACAAGAATGGTTAGCTATGAAAAGAGGTAAATATATATTCTTTGCCAAATGAAAGCGATTCAATGACTTCATTAGGGGCATTAGGTGAGGAATCTAGCATCTACTTTTGGTTTGGTAACTGCTGGAAATGTCTCTTCTGTCAGCGATCAGATTTCCGGTAGACAGTCTTTTGGATTGTAGGTCCCCGATGGGGCTTGGATTGGAGGGCACCAGATCAGCTGCTGAGTCATCGTACCAAAAAGAGTTTATTTGCTATTTTTGACACTCATCCAATACACAAACTTTAATAAATTCATATGTTTCTAACCTTTTTCTAACATTGATCTGACTATTTTAAATTTGTAGTTGGTTTTCATTTAAAGTTTTGGTTGATC
This sequence comes from Trichilia minutiflora, assembly GCA_035590515.1. Classification (NCBI taxonomy): domain Eukaryota; kingdom Viridiplantae; phylum Streptophyta; class Magnoliopsida; order Sapindales; family Meliaceae; genus Trichilia; species Trichilia minutiflora. Next base: position 1,903 of record JAVXUL010128349.1, on the reverse strand, counting down.
AGATTGTACAATCTAACCATTATATTGATTACCTTTGAACTCGTCTGCCACTACTAACATATGTTGTCAACTCACCGCAAAGATATAAATTGGAATAACTTATTTTTAATTTTATTGGTTTTCCTACTTTTACTGTTGTGCTAAATTTTTGAAGATTGGCTGTTAGAAATTTTTGAATTTACCCTAACTTAGCTACGCAGAATCTCAGACTCATAAACATAAAAAAATAAAAAAATAAAATATTTGATGTATCAAATCAATAACATGGATTTGATCCAACGTTTATACTTTATTGAAGCCTTCAATGGGCTTACTTTCTATATGGATTAATTAGTAAAATGAATCCATAACATTACAATCGTGTATCAAAAACCCTAAACAAATAGTTATGAGTGGTTTCAATGTCCTCCTTCTGCTGTGATACCCTTCTCTCACGCACATTGAATGGCAAATACGGATCAGGTCTTCTCGGTTGCTGTTGTTTCTCCTTTGGCTTCCAACTCCATGGTGTAAGAAACCAGTCATCCTTCTCCAAGAACGATATTAGTCTTGAGTAGTCAACAGTACTCGATATTACTTCCGCGAGATTTTTTTTATCCTTTATCTTTTTCCGTTCTGCGTGCACACAGAATTCTCTTTCCATCATCTTAGCTTGTTGTACCACAGTAGCTTGTTGTTGCAACATCAAGAAACTTTGCATGGAAGCTCTCTGAAACTTAATCAAGTCAAACTAACATGGTTGATATTCAAAGTGCTTCTGTCTTGCAATCGAGCAGATTGGATGTCCGAAAATTCTTTGTGCTTGCTCTTCTCGCCGTTTTCGAAGTAGCCGAGAGGGATTTCGAGGAGGGAGTTGCTGCTTTTCTTGCTGGATTTTAAGTAACCGAGGAGGTAGATTTCGAGGGATTTGTTGATTTTCTTGTAAGAGTTTGAGCTTGCGAGGAGGAAAATTAGGAGGGACTTGCTGCTTTTCTTGCTGGTCTTTAAGTAGCCGAGGAGGTAGATTTTTGCGAGAAGGAAAATTAGAAATTGTTTTTGTTCTCATGATTTCTCCAATTCTCTCAAGGCTCACTCTGCTGTGTTGAGAAGATTTGAATCGATTTACTCTGTTAATTACAATATATAGAGTATAATGTCTTCTTAGCTCATAGGGAAACAATACCCTTGTCTTCATCTTTTAGAATTGGGATAGCAAACACACTGATTTCCTTCATCTTTTAGGATTCTAAAAGTAAAGTGGAATATAAAATAATGGTAATGATTGTTATCCTTTGGTAATTGTTAAAAAAATAATAATAATAAAATTGTTGGTGCAAGAATTGTTCGTGAACCCTCTCGCGGGTAATGTGGAATGACCCAGCTGGTGAGGTATGAGGACAATACGGCTGTTTGACGAACGGCGATTTCTACATCGGAGAATAACTGCAAATATAGCTATTTTCGACAGAGCTTCACCTTCTAATCCTATAAATAAAGTAAACACCTCAGAGTGATGCTGGGAGGGGTTCCCAACGGAAAAACTCCGATGCCTAAATTAGAAAAAAAGGGTGGAGGAATAAAATATGTTTCTGATAAAAGTAATAAAAAGAAAGCCTAAACGAACCGAAGATGAAAGAAATATGTATGGAATTTACCCTCCGGAGACAGTGAAAAGGAAAGTGACGGTAATGAGGCTATCAGATTTCTCTCAATCTCTTTGTGCAGCTTAAGTATTTCCCACTTCACAAGTAATAAGAAGTTTAATCCCCCAAATACAATGATCAATCTATACCTAATTAAAGAACCAACCAACCAACCAAGCCCTTTTTTGTTGAAGAAGTTTAGCTTATATAGTTGATCTCAATTAGATTTTGTACCCAAGTATAGGTAGTCTTGTTATAGTATAGTCTGGTGAGTCCAAGTG
>JAVXUL010128329.1:0-16042 GCA_035590515.1 Trichilia minutiflora | reverse complement strand
ATATACAGATTATTTCGTAAATCATTCATCAAGGTATTCAAATACACATTTCGGTTCAATATAAACAAAGTTGAGTAGGATTATAAAATTCTTTTACGATCCATAAAGTTCCATAAATAAAATAAAATAAACAAACGTCACTAGTGGATTATAAACTGATCTAAGTGAGTCGATTTTACATATATACCTAATGCTCTCAGCACCTAGAGCAATCATCATCGAGCTGACGTGCGTAACTTTCTTGTTTACCCTGAAACTGGAGAGTGAGGGGAATGAGTATACGAGAGTATACTCAGTGAGTGAAATAAAACTTTAAATAAATAAATAGCACTTGCTTCAGATTAGAAAGTAAAGTATAGCTAGAAAACATTATAGAGCAATTTGGTTTAAAATATTTATCTTAATTTGAAAACTTCAAAACGTATATCAAAATCATTGGGCTGGCTCCCTTTCTCGGTGATGACCTTGGCCCTGGGCATCCCGACACTATCAGTGGCTTTTATATATAGATAAAACAATGTTATTGTATAAAAATTTATTTTTGAATGCAAGAAATAAAACAATGCATGGTTTAGTAAAAATGTGCCCACCATTGACGTTCGCCTCGAGTAGTCACATGGTGACAACCATGACTATCCTGACGAGATTCACAGGTGGTCGAATCACATTACATCATCACAATAACAAAAACATACACCATCCTCACCTGTAAAATCTCCACTCACCTAGGCGACCTCTCTATCAGACTAACCCTAGGGTACCATATATATCACTCACCTAGATGTCCAAATCCAAGTGGACTTTTCCAGGCTAACACCCTGTAGTTACAGTAAATATTTCAGCCCTCATGGCCGTTATCACCCACATGTATATCAATATCCATATGTTTCTCAAATATCACAATATACAAATTATCCAAATAATTATCAATAAGATATAATCATCTCATAAATTGGCCACCGGTCATCATTTACATAAAACATATGCATCAAGTTGATCAAATCCAACATGTAAATTAAATCTCATTTTCAAAACCATATAAAATCATAAATACACATCTTTACATAAACAGGAGTAGTGAACATAATCGTTCATAACACATATACATATTGTTTTAAGTATAAAGAAAACAAGAGTTTATTAGAATGACGAAAACAAAAAGAGTTTACTCACAACTTAGTAAGGGTATACACTCCCTAATTTTCCTCGTTTCTCGACGTATCACATGGATTCCTTGCTCATGCACCGTCGCCTAATCACATATATTAAAACATATCAACATAAACTTTTAATTCTCAAATGAAACTCATATGCGTGAAATGCATGTTGATTCGAGTTTTCCTAAAATTGGTTTATAAGCGTAAACAACCAAAACCTTCGTTATTCGCCTAATTATCTATATATAGTTACCACAAACCCACATTGTAGCTAGGTTTACGTATTTTGATTCGTTTCTACGAAATTAATGAGTAGACCCCACGGCTTATTAGAATAGTAATTCGATTACTGTTTATATATAACTAAAATTTTTTAATTCACATCCAAAGTTTCTTAACGACTTACCTGACCTTACTACAATCTAAATAACGCGTAAAAGCCCAAATATACTTATTAAAACTATCAAAATCTATACGGATAAACAGTAAAACTCATATTACGAAGTTTTACTAAAATTGAAAATGAAAACAACAGACGAGTTAAGAATGATGTCACGAACCTCATAGAATCATCGATTTATCTTGGTTTTGCTCAGAAGTCAAAAAATCCCAAATTGACTTCCCAAAACCCTAGCTCCCCATATCCATTTTCTATGCTTTCACCGTCAAATTGATGGTTTAGGCAAGTTAGAATAAGGAATGTGGGTGAATGGCGATGAGAAATCGAGAATGTGATGAAATCCGGGCAAAAGATAGAGAGAGCAAGGAGAGAACGTGCGTGAGAGAGAGGGAGAGGAGAAGGAGAGAAAGAAACGAAGAAGCAATGTGTAATCTAGGGCCTTGGCCCCCTATTTATAGAAAAAGAGCAAAATTATTATTTTACCCTTAAGTAATGCAAAGGAGAATCTTCTAGAAGAGGGCAAAAATTATCATCTCACACAGTTTGATCGAACAAACTGAGGGTTCATTCGAACGAACCAAAGGTCGTTCGAACGAATCCTTTGATACTTCAAAAAGTCAAGGGACTTTCATTTTGCTGTTCGAATGAATCCTTACTCGGTCAAACAAATGGACTACTTCGGTTGAACGAAGTCCAATTCGTTCAAATAAAGGCTAATTCGATCGAATGAATCTTAGGCAAAAAAATTTTCAAGGAGTTCTCAAGGTATCGGTTGAACAAATCACCCTATTCGATCGATCGAACCCGCCAAAATAAAAAAATCTCACTTGAATCCTCCCAAATTTGAAAAATATCATCGGGATCCTATTCAAAATAAAACTATCTTTTAATTATGTTGAGGTCCCTGTGTTTACAACCTCAAAACTTTATCTTAACCAACTCTAATTCCCAAAATAAATACAAAATCGTGCTAATGTGTCAATAGTGTATATGATGGACGTAAATGCATGCACAGTAAAAATATAAAATTATTGTTATACCCTTGAGTTCTAGGCACGGGACTCACATTGCAACATATAGCAAAGTTTTCCAAGCATCTCAAAATAAAATTTTCAATCAAAAGCAAAATTTTTCAACCATTTCACTATATAGTATAAAGTAAAGTTTTCAATTATTGCAAAGTTTTCAAAAATTTCATTTTACAGCATAAAGCAAAAAATTTCAATTATTTCACTTCGCAGTATATAGCAAAATTTTCCAAGCATCTCAAAATAAAATTCTTAATCACAAGTAAAATTTTTCAATCATTTCACTTTGTAGTATAAAGTAAAGTTTTCAATCATTGCAAAGTTTTCAAAATTTTCATTTTGCGGCAAAAAGTAAAATTTTTCAATCATTTCACTTTGCAGCATATAGCAAAGTTTTTCAAGCATCTCAAAACAAAATTTTCAATCAAAAGCAAAAATTTTCAATCATTTCACTTTATAGCATAAAGTACAATTTTCAATCATTACAAAGTTTTCAAAATTTTCATTTTGCAGCATGAAGCAAATTTTTCTCAATCATTTCACTTTGCAGTATATAGCAAAGTTTCAAAGCATCTCAAAACAAAATTTTCAATCAAAAGCAAAATTTTTCAATCATTTCATTTTGTAGTATAAAGCAAAGTTTTCAAAAATTTTATTTTTGTATCGTAAAGCAAAATTTTCTCAATCATTTCACTTTGTAGCATATAGCAAAAGTTTTCAAGCATCTCAAAACAAAATTTTTAATCAAAAGCAAAAATTTTCAACTATTTCACTTTGTAGCATAAAGTGAAGTTTTCAAAATTTTTATTTTGCAGCATAAAGTAAAATTTCCTCAATCATTTGACTTTGCAACATATTGCAAAGTTTTCCAAGCATCTCAAAACAAAATTTTTAATTAGAAGCAAAATTTTTCAATCATTTCACTTTGTAGCATAAAGTAAAGTTTTCAATCATTGCAAAGTTTTCAAAATTTTCATTTTACAGCATAAAGCAAATTTTTCTTATCATTTTACTTTGCAGCATATTGCAAAGTTTTCCAAGCATATCAAAACAAAATTTTCAATCAAAAGCAAAATTTTTCAATAATTTCACTTTGTAGCATAGAGCAAAGTTTTCGATTATTGCAAAGTTTTCAAAAATTTTATTTTTACAAATTCTTCTCAATCATTTCACTTTGCAACATATAACAAAGTTTTCCAAGCATCATAAAGAACAATTTTTAACCATTTTTACAATATTAAATAAAAATTTTTAATCAAAATCATTTTTACAGCATAAAGCAAAAAATTTTCATTTTTGCAGCGTAAGAAAAAATTTTCAATCAAAATTATTTTTACAGGATAAAGCAAAATTTTTAATCATTTTTATAGTATAAAGCAAAAATTTTAATTTTAATTGTTTTATTTTGCAGTAGAAAGCAAAATTTTCAATCAAAATCATTTTTGCAGCAAAAAAAAAAATCATTTGGCGACATAAAATCATTTTCTTTTGTAGCGTAAAATATAATGTTGAATCAAATTTGATATTGTTTGGTAGCATAAAGCATATCATCATTTGCACATCAATAAAGTTCAAATATTCTGTGGAGATTATCGATTCTGTCTTGCAGCACATAACCCAACAACAATAAAATTGGTCACATACTCTCACCTTACGGCATAGGGCAAGATATATTTGCTCAACTCATCCAAAGGCAGATATATTAGTTCAGTTTGTCCTATGATAATATGACGTGACCACCTAGTGAGAAATTAAATAACAAAGGCTTCGAGCAGGTTCTCTCTATACTCTCTTACCCATGCGAAGTCCGAAATTAGGTTATTTCTTTGATCTTTACTTCTCCTTTCTTTGCAAGGAAAAGTAAAGAGGAGGCAACTGTCATAACAAAATTTCGGACCTAAATTAATTAGTCAAAGTTAATTTCAAAGATTAGAATTCGATAAAGATGTAGGAGAATTTGAGTGCAAAAATTTGAGAATTGGAATTTCATTGCAAATATCTTGGAATCAAGCTCGTATCTTCTTCCCTACTTGTCCGATTGACTTGAAACTTGACACCGACCGATATTTCATCCCAATGAGTCTATTGGACCCCCATATGTTTTAAAATGATGAGTATTCAAAAGGTTTAATAAAATGGATTAAATTGTAAAGTTCTTGGACTGAGTTATCAACAGTTTAAAATTAAATCCTTTGTCACCGTGCATAAAAGGGTTGGGGAGTTAAAGAAGCAATCCTAGTTATTATATCTCCTTTATTGAAATAAAAGAAAATTCAAAAAATAAAGGATAAAATGGAATTAGGAAGGACCTTCAATACGAATTGAAGGCAAGATCTTGCATACGATGAAAGCATATTGTGGGTTTTCATGTTTTGCTTAATTCATTCCAAATTTCCAAAGAAAAATAGGGAAAGAAAGGAAGAAGGAGGATAGTGTTTATGAGTTTCCAAATCAAAGAGAGAAGGAAAAAAAAAACAAAAAACTCCAATGCGTTATCGAAACCTTCACAGAACGACCACCCGACAGCCATTGCAAAGTACTCTAAACCAATTCCAGTAACCATCATAATAATCATCACCCATTGAAGGACAAACAAAGGAAAAAAAGAAGAAGAAATATTCCAAAGGAATTGACCCCACTATCGAGCATTAAAACAAGGTACGCCTTTAATGTTGTTTTCTTTGAAATCGGTGTTGAATTTGAGTACGAGAATAGGAGCAATATTCTTGTATTAAATCTATAAACCCAAAAGATGCATCGGTTGATATATTGAGTAACCTAATCCATCCCCATTAGTTTTGCATTCTGTATGTTCAAATCATACAAAAAAAAATACATAAGAAAATAGGATAACTTCGTCGTTGAATATTTGCATACATCTGTGAGAGAGAGATTGGTTAAATTCAGGAACAAAGGATTCTGTTCAATTTTGTATTGTGTGATATGATGTTGCTTTTCTTAATTTGATTTATGAATCTGAAAAAATCAGAATTTAGTCATCAAACTAAGGCATGCATGGTAATACTTTTTTTGTATGAATATGTCAATTCGGGAAGAAGGATTCTTTGAGGCTTAGGTGGCATGATTTAATTATTTTAGCTTTGTATGCCTGGAAACATAGGGAAAAAGAATTTGTAAATAATATATATATATAAAGATGGGTGTCAAGCCAGCTTGTTAGACCAAACTGGTTTCTCAGTATAAACAAAAGAATCATAACAACCGTGGCCATATGAACCCCATGGTCTTTCATGCGCGAGAATTGGCTCTTAGTCGCCGGAAGGTTTTGCCTATTGGAGGAGTAAGTTGCTATGGGTGAGATGCAGTCTAGTTTCATTTTGAGGTGCTGGCTAGAACTTTCTTGATCATCAATGGTGTGTGCACACGGGGAGAAGAAAACCAACGGTAGAACCTATTTTTTTTTTTTAAATGATAAGGTATAAATTAAATTAGAAAGATTTTTTGAAAACTTAATAAATAATAAACACCAAGACGAGCCGAGCACCTTGTTGACTCTCCCTCTCTTGGTCAAAAGTCTAATAAAATTAAAAGAAATTCTCTAAAGATTTAATAAATAATAAAGACCAAGACGACTGAGCACCTTATCGACTTTCCTCTCTTGATCAAAATTATAATAAAATTAAGAAATTCTCTAAAAAACTTAATAAATAATAAATACCAAGATGGATCGAGCACCCTGTTGACTTTCCCACTCTTGGTCAATTCTTTTTAAAAAATTAAGAAAGCTCTCTGAAAATTTTTAATAAATTATAAACACCAAGACGAGTTGAGCACCTTATTAACTCTCCCTATCTTGGTCAAAATTCTAATAAAGTTAGAAAGTTCTTTGCAAGATTTTTAATAATTAATACCGAGATGGGCCGAACATCTTGTTGATTCCTTCTCTCTCGGTCAAAATTCACATGATTTTCATAATTAACCAAACATTAAAGAATAAGATCAAACATTTTTTGGTAACCGACTAACGGAAGTTATGTGGTGTCTAACACCTTCCCCATGCTGAATCAACCCCCCGACCTCAGAATCTCATTGAAGTAACCTGGTTACCTATCCCACCATTATTTGGATAGGTGACAACTTCAAAAATAATCCAACCTTCTAGATGACATCAACAACTATTGAGAAGCTTGTTGGGCAAGTTTTGAACCCATTTTTCATTGATTAAATTGACTAGGGACATTTTAGTAAATGGTCAAAATATATAAATAGGGATCAATTTTATGCAAATTACATAAGATGCTATAATTTCTAAAATTTAGCAAAATCATCAACTTTCTCCCTCTCTCTCAATTCGACCAAGCTTGAATGAATACATAGGACGTTGATTCTTGGAGATTTCATACATTTGGGTTATATCTTCATCATTCCTAACCTAAGGTTATGGTCTTTGCCTTGATTTTGTTGATTTTGCTTTAGATTTACATAATTTTTATTTTATGGTATGTAAACCCTAATCATCTTTTAGCACTTGAATCAACCTTTCAGATATAACCAAATTAAACTTCTTTAATTTATTTTATTTCTCGAGTTAAACTCTTTAATTCTATTTTTTTATTTAATTAATCTTTCATAAGTTTAATTAAATATGTTTATAAACCAATATTGATACCTAATCATACAATATGGCCTCTGGATTATAATGAAGAGCAAAACTTTAATAATAAACCTTTCTATCATCAGTTATCGTGTAATTCTATCCTTCTATCACACAATGCTCTAATCGAATCAAGTGTATGCTACAATCATCAAATCCTTTTAGATCAAATATTATATATTGCATAGGTTAAACCGTACCTGAATCTTAAAAATTAGGAGTTTTCTAAAATTAAATCAAATTGAAGCTTCCTAAGGTCTCTAATCAACAATGGGTGAGAATTTGTACTCATATAACTCTTTAATTCTGTAAAATTGAGAATTCAAATTTTAAGATTACTGTTTATTCGATTTAAACTAGGCTTTTAATTAATGTAATTGAACTTAATCTTGTGTTAATTTAGATGTATAGAAACGTTATATGTGGTCAATTTGTCGAAATTATAGAATTTAAGAAATTAGGGTTAAAATAAATAATAATCGAACAATACAATTAGGGATTTTATAGAATTTGAGCCTAATTTATGAAACCAAGTTGAAATTGGTGTAATTGATGATAAAATGAACTAATAGAAAGTTAAACAGTCGAAAAATTCGTAAATGAGAAAAAAGGGTAAAATTGATATTTTTGATGAAATTCCTAAAATACTCTAGAATCTATCGATAATTGATGTGAATAAGTTTTCATAAGGTTACAGAAGTGAAAAACCGTTGGATAGCTAAAATTTAATGATTTTTGATAAAAATTCGAAGATTTGTAGGAAAAATAGAATTAGGGCTCATATATATTCATATACATATATTTATGTCATTTATAGTATTTGTATTGATATAAATGTGTATTTATATATGAATAAGCTCGAAGCATATTAGAGAGGGACCTACATCATGAGAGGAACTATAAGGAGTATATACCTTTTCTATATTATGAGTGGATATTTTTATTTATTTTTATTTTATTTTAAAATATTTTTTGATGAACTTACATATTTCAATTCTTAAAACATTAGATTTTATATTTATTACATATGTTTTATAATTCTTTATATTGTTTGACATGATAGATATATATTATGTATAGACTGGGAGCGGATGCCAATTATGGTGTTGACTGTAATATGTATGACTTTTTAAATGATTTGGTAAAATTATGATTTATTTATTAAGTATTGTAACTATTGTGGATTTTATGGTTACATGTATTGGTGATACGGTGGGGAGGGTTGGGTTTTTATTTGTTTACTGTAACTATAAGATAGTAATTTAGGACGAACCTGAAAAGAAGCTTTCTAAGTGAATAAAGGTTAGAGGTGAGATTGGTATGTGAAAAAGATTTGATGATTGCATATGATAGGTTTATGTTTACCTGTAAGTCTTGTCGAGAATAATCATAGTTGTCATCACATGACTACTCAAAGTCAATGTCAATGGTAGGCAATTTTTAAAAAGTAAATCATGCCTTCTTTTGCTATATCATATAAAATAAATCTTTATAAAAATTCATTGTTTTAATTATGTAAAAATCGACTAACGGTCTCAGCGTTGCTCAGAGTTATAATAACCGTTGAGAAAGGTGGCCAACTCAATAATTTTTAGTACAGACCATACTTTTAAATAATGACATAATATTTTTATCTAAACTCTCTATTAAATGTTTTATAAATTTATTAATTAGTTTGATAATTTAAAATAAATTCTGATTTAATTTTAATTAGTTCACTCATAGAGTATACTCCTATATACTTACTCCTCACTCATCTCAGTTTCAAGGATTTTTGGACTTAATTGCATTTGCTAGACAATAGCGATTGCTTAAAGGCTTGTGTATTCAGGTATACACTTTTATGTTACTCACAATCTTATCTATTTTGTCCACTGGGATACATTTGATATTTGTTTTTCTGATTTTGTTTTGAACAGAAAAAATAGTGTAGACTTTGAAAGTTTGGATTGTTAAATTGTAACTATTGTTTTTTATATTGTTTTATTATTTCAAGGTTTATATTTGATTTGAAATTGTTATTATATTAGATTTTGATGTTGATTTGGAATGACTTTGTGGTTAGTTTAATGATAAATATAAGTTGAGAAAGAAGTTGTTATGTTTTGAAAAATATTTGGAAGTGTTTGATTTTATTTTTGTAAATCGAAAAGTTTTACAGATTCTTTACATATATTCGAAGAGTTTAAAATACATATAAAGAGTTTGTAATAATTGTCATGTGTGGAATCCATAAATCAAGTACCATGATTTATATACATATAGTGTATAAATTGATAAAACAATTGCTTTTGAGTGTTTAAAAAGTGTTTTATAATATTATAAATAATTTTTTTAAATATTTATGTTTATTTGAGTTGGGAGTGTGCATACCATAAGATTGGAATTTGGGCGTATAAAATTTTTAAAAAAAATTAATGAAGGAATTAATGTGTAGGCTTGTTGTTTACTTTATATACTAATAATTATTATCCCAACGTGTACTTACCAGGCTTTTGTTGTCAAGATGGCTTGGTATATTTCAAAAAACCTTCTTTATTTTTTTAATTTATCTCTTTTGAGTTTTGACATACAAATACAGTTATTTTAGAGCAAATTTTGAAAAATACAAGAATTGTTTTTCGGAAATCTAATTTTAAAAATCAGTTTTATCCTTAAATAAAATTTTAAATATATTTCATTATAACTAATAAAACTCAAAATTAACCTTAAAATTTTATTAAATTATATTTGTAATTAAATTATATCTTAAAGATAGTTTATTTCTAATAACATATTTTTTTAAACCCTTCTCAAACTATAATTTCAAGAGAAATTTAATTTATTTCAAGTAATAAATTTTTATAATAAATAAAGAGCGATAATACTCAATTATATTTTATTCTTTATATAAAAAACAATAAAATGCAATATTATTGTGTTTAGTTTATTTTAATTAATAAAATAAAATTACATAATAATAAGATAACTAGGCTACATCATTGAAAAAGTATTTTTCAGGAATAAAATGATTTATTTTTTCAAATTTTATTATTATATATTTATTATAATAATATTAAAGATATAATTTTTTCTACAAACTGATAATATTTATTATTAGCAACATCTGTAGAATGAGAACATTTTCAAAAAATTTAGTATACTTTATCAATTTAATCTCTTAAAAAAAACTATTTAGCTCTTACATATTTAGAATGTTTACACTTTAACTCTCTTATATTGTAAAAATTAGCTTTATATTTGATTACTCATATAATTTATTATTAAAAATTATATTATTTTAAATTTTTATCCATTAGTTCTTATATAAAATTTTGTATAAAAATATATATTTAATATTTCGTTATTTATTGATCAATTATTTTTATATTGTTTTAAAGAAATTTTTGTTTTCTATTAGAATTAGTCTTGTTAGATTAGTAGGTTTGGTTTACTTTAAATTCTTTGTATCTGAGCAGAAATATATATTTTTGATTAACTAGATTACGGAGCCATCGTTTACCTGATGGTTCGGTACTGAAAACAGAAAAGCAGGAAGTATACTGAGCCCGGGTTCAAGCATTTGAGTTCCGGTGCTCGGTGCTCCCCACTATTTGAGGTATTTTAAAATACCTCTTCTTTTTTTTTTAAATTTGTTAGAGAATCAATTTTTTTTTTTCATTTGAATTATATATATATCCTATAAAATTGAAATGTAAGATTTCATTGCTACAATGTGATATAAATTATTAATGGTCACTGTTTAATAATTAGTAATTTTTTATTTTATTGTATTAATTAAAAGTTGGGTGTTAATTTTAATTTTATATAATAACAAATTTGTGGAATTTTCTATCTTTTTTTCTAATAATTTGAATTTATATGTTAAAACAAATTATTTAAACATTATATCATTGTAATCTTTACATTCAATGAAATTCTTATATTTATCGAGTAAAAATAATATGCTTCATAATTAACCTTTTAAGACTAGTGGTATATTTTACCTTTAATTCCTATAAATTTAAGTTTTATTTAAGATTATGATATTTTTATTATATTTTAAATTAAAATTTAAAAATTATTTACGATTGATTACTTTTATTTCACAATACCAAATTATAGTCAAACAAACATGCTTTGTTTTTAACAAGTTTGGTTACCTTTCTAAGCTGAAAACTCTATTAATAATTACAAAATCTCATTATTGACATCAAATTCATTAACCCCATGTGAAAAAACAATAAGAACACGATTTAAATTCTTGAATTTTTTTTCAATTGATCAAATACTGAAAATATATGAAATTTGTTATTAAGGAAAAAACATTCAAATTAAATACTTTGTGAAATAAATTTTTTTTTTTTTCTATTTGTATGATCAAATAAGACTGTGTACTAAAATAAAATAACAAAAAAATTGAAAATCACAATAAAAGAGAGATATCAATTTTTATATGAAATTCTCTCAAAGCAAAAAAAATTTACCTAACCTTGTCTAATAACTTCTATTATGTTAAATAAAAGGATTACAATCAATTATCTCTATATATCACTAAAGACTTAACAACTTAGGCCAAAAAAATAAAGAAAATATTAAAAAAATGAATTATTGAAAAAGAAATTGTTGAAAAAATTAAAGTTAGTTAAGATTTTATGTAATGGCTACAGAATAAGCCTCTAATCTTTGTAATGCAGGATCAAAGATCGTCTCTGCTCACTTGATGGTTGTCACACTTAAAGATATAACTTAAAAAATAAATTTAATATATTAAATTTTAAGAATTTGTATTTTTTATCATAAACAATTAAAAGATAATAGCATATCAATAATACTATAAATGTAAACTTGAAAATACAAGTAAAGTTATTTTATAGCAAAATTTTGAAAGGTACGGCAATTGTTTTTTGGGAGCTTAACTTTAAAAGTCAGTTTTGACCTTATATATTATTTTAAATATATCCCATTATAAATTATAAAACTCAAAATTAAACTTAAAAAATAATTAATTACTAATCATAATTAAAAATAAAATTATTTAAAGTTTGAAACTTGCACAATATACTTAAAAATTATTTATTTCAAGTAATATTACCGATAAATTCCACTTGTTTTGAATGTCACTCTCCCAATCATGGGACTCATATATGATAATGCCATAGATTCCTGGCATGTATTCTTTATACCTAGAATATATATGTGTGAAGAATCTATAAAACCAATATGATACTTGTTTTTTTATAAAAACATTTAAAGCATTATCAATATAAGCTATCCAAATTCTTAAACTCCTTTATTTACAATCAAATTTCAAACACTTTTACAGTATCTAAAAACATTTCAAATCAACATTACTCACATTAATTCAAAACATATATCATTATTAACTTGAAAAACACATAATATCAAATCATTTAAATCGTCTCTTTAAAACGTCAATCATTTTCATAATAAAATTCATACATCAGTATAAAAAAATTTTACCATAAAGTAGTATAACTCTCATTTACAAAGTCAAGTACAAACAAAGTCATGTCCCGACTTTCGAAATTGGTCACGTAGCAATCATCGCAAATCCAAGAAATACATCTTATTAACTAGAATGTATTCCTAAGACATGCAAAACATAAAAACTTGTTTTTGAAATTTATTTTCAAATATAAACAGCATATGAAAAATTTTCCAAACATATTCAAAATATCTATATGTCGATATCAATACAAACTCATTACCATAAATATTTACTTCAAAATGGTTCAATACAATCAGGACCCAAAAGAATAGAATACATAGGTTTTAAGCTCATTTAATACAAATGTTATGTTCAGCTTAGTAGATCATACTACTGAAATATAAGTCGAGTATCTAAAAGTATTACTAAAATCTCTAATTAGCTACTTTATGCCCGTACACGACTACATTAATCCTAAAATAGGGGAGTAAGGGATGACTATTTGAGAAAATACTTAGTGAGTAGATGATAAATACAAAAATAAAAATAAAATCTATAATAGTGTATGGCATAAAGAGTTATGATTGATACGTCATAAAAATCTCAACTTACAAAATCTTTCATTGGTTTGTAGGATCTCATCCACTCTATTTTAAACTGTATGGCTAATCCATAACCAGCAAGGGTATGTATATCCATATTGGTGTATAAGTAGCATGCTATATAATAAGAAAATGTTGGATCCTACCCATCCTACCTTGAACTGCATGGTCAATCCTCATTTTTGGATCTATTGAATTTCACCCATCCTATCTCGGATTACATAACCAATCCTCACCCTTGGGTTATTAGATTTCACCCATCCTATCTCGAACTACATGGCCAATCCTCACCTACATTAAAATTAAAATAGCGACACACAAGGCCGTAAACTCAACATCAATGGGTCATAAGGCAAAAATTATCATCAATGGCTCATAATATCAAAATAAATACAAAACGACTCTCGACAGCACGCAAGGCCAAAATAATACAAAACGAATCTCGATGGCACGGAAGACCAAAACAATACAAAATGGCACACAAGGCCAAATAAAAGTGATGGTACTTCGGCCATCATACATATTCAAACCATGCCACAATTTGCATAACATCATCAAAGAGTAAAGTTTATACTTAGCCTCCGACCTCAAAATTCAAATAAATAAACATATTATACATCATCTAATTCTACCACAAACAAGGAACCCTCCAAATCTCCACATAATATTATTCAACGCCTCCTCAATACCATTCATATGAAAACATATACATATATCCCGATATCCCATCATATCAAAGCATATAATGATGTATAAATATTTTTAAATATTATTTTAAGAGAGAAAAAGAATAAAATTCGCATCCACTCACCATTTTGGGATGAAAAACCACCTTTGTGATATTTTTCTCGCGTCGGAGACTTTCTAACTACGAATACCACACCTAAATACATTTACATATAAGGTTCAAGAATTTTTCACATAATATACTCAAATCATGCAAAGCATAATGCACATGACCCTCTCTCTCTCTCCATAACTAGCCTTTTGGTTATTCATAATACCATTCTATAAGGGTTTATTCTTAACTTTCTCAACACCAAACACACTTAATCATCCTAATTTATCAACTCAAGTGATAAATTAGATCATACCCAAAATTTAGAGTTTTTGAGAATAATAACCTAGCTATCTTTTTCTTGATTTATGTACATTAATAACTCAAATTAAGAAAATAAGCTGAGGGGTGCACTTATCCAAGCTGGTAGATATATTTTGAGTCGTTCTTTGCCTAATTCTCTCTCTCGATTATTGTTTATCCATAATCATTATCATGCCTCGATCCTAGTCGATCACGTGGCAATCATCGCGAATCCCAAGAACACATCCTATCACTTAGAATAAACTCTTAGAACCCGCAAGGCATTAGTACCTGTTTTCAAACTCATTTTTAAAAATAACACAAAATAATATAGAATAAAAGATTTTCAAACATACATGTATCACATATATATTTTCTCAAAATACATTACAAAATACTATTAGTCAAACCAAAATACATCAAGTCACTTTATTACAAATATTTTTACATACAGTGGACCATAATATAAAATCCTAGTCGAGTACCTGAAAATTGTGGTGAAGTCTCGCTTCAGTTATATTATACCGCACCTGATTACACTAACCTGAAATGAGAAGTGAGGAGTGAGTATTTGAAAAAATACTCAGTGAGTAGACAAATAAACAAAATAAAAATCAGAGCCTTAAACACTGATTGCGGAACACCCTCGTAATCATACAAATCAAATATAATGAAATGTGGCATTATATACATATCTAGAAAATCGATTTAATCTCAAATATATATAATCCTTCGGTCTATAGGATCCCACCCACTCCATCTGAGCTGTATGGCTAATCCGCAACCCTAGTTGGGGATGTGTACCCATGTCTAATATAACAAAATAAGATTAGCATGTTTTAATCTGGATATGTGGATCTCACCCATCCCATCTTAGACTATATGGTCAATCCACACTCCGGGATCTATTGAATCCCACCTACTCCCTAAGAGCTTATTATGGATAAATATGCTTGGGTTTAAACCTATAGATAGCCTTTCAGAGTCGATAAACATGCTTGGGTTTATTGGGTTTATTGGAATCTTCAAATCCAGGTGGCTGTCGTATAAATACCTCTTCGTCAAGTGTGCCATGGAGGAATGCATTATTAACATTCAATTGACGTAGAACCCAATTATTCTAAATAGCAAGGGAAAGAATAATGTGAATTGTTGGTGGCTTGACAACGGGGCTAAAGGTGGAGTGATAGTCAATGCCAGACCATTGAGTAAAACCCTTGGCAACCAGACGAGCTTTAAACTGATCAACTGAACCATCCATTTTCCTTTTGATCCTGTAAATCCACTTACAATCAATAATATTTTTGTTAGATGGAGATGGAACCAATTCCCACGTTTGATTTCTAATTAAAGCATCAAATTCATGCTTCATGTCGGTTCTCCACTGTGGAATTTTTTGTGCTTGCATGAATGTGTAGGGAGTAGAGATTGTAGAAACATGAGCAATGTAATCAAAAGGCTGTTTAGGACAGAAGATATTATTTTGGGATCGAGTTATGGGTCGAGTAGATGGTGGAGGTAAGGTGATGGATTGTAAGGGTGGATGTGTGGTTGACGTAAGAGGTGGTATTGCAGAACAACGTTGATATGTGAGGAGTGGCCATGGTTGAGTTTGGGTAGGATGTGAAGAAGAAGGTGGAGGAGAGGAGGCCTGTAGATTTGATGAAGAAGATAGAATATTACCTGAATCCGTGGTACTCTCTTGATGTTGATCGAAAGAGACGGACG
>JAVXUL010128290.1:0-16049 GCA_035590515.1 Trichilia minutiflora | reverse complement strand
AATATAAATCAAGCCACAAACACTTCGGATAAATCTGTGCGCACAATAATTAAAATCATTCATCATAAGCAAATCAATTGGGATCCATCCCAAAACAATATATAATAGTTATTACAAATTTGTTTGTCTGTTTTCAGGTTTCACAAATAAAAAGAAAAGTGAAAAAGACACAAGTGGTCGTATGAGAAGAATCAACAGGCAATATAAAGATCATTTTCCCGAATCTCGGGAATAAAAAGGACCTGAGACTTATTTTTCAAAGAAAATTCTCACAGAAGAACTCAAAGGGTGGTCGCATGAGAAAAGATAACCTGTGTAATCCAGATTGAGAAGAATTATCAAAGTATAGCCCCTGAGAGAGTCTCTTGTCAAGTTTGGTATTTTTGCAAAAATGGCTATGTACTTAGTTTTTCACATGAATAAAACAGGCTACTTATAAACTCTTCTCATATTTTTATTCTTTCTACTACTACTTTCTTTTTTAAAAAAAAGTAATAAGGTTGGCTATGGCTGTAAAATTCCTTAAACAATAGTTGAAGACAGAAGACTCTGATCGTCTCAGGTGCCGTAAGCCCTCATTCGTCAATCAGGCATCCTCAACGTTTAAAACCTGATTTGAGTTTGGGGCGTGGTAAACCCTGAATGAGATAGGCACATTAGAAGACCCTGATCATGTCAGGTGTCGTAAGCCCTCATTCGCCAATCAGACATCCTCAATGTTTAAGACCTGTTTCAAATTTGGGGTATAGTAAACCCTGAACGGGATAGGCACATCAGAAGATCCTGACCGTCTCAGGTGTCGTTAGCCCCTATTCACCAATCAGGTATCCTCAACGTTTAAGATCTGGTTCAAGTTTGGGACGTGATAAACCCTAAATAGGATAGGTAGAATAGAAGGCGGCCCTGACTGTCTCAGGTGTAGTAAGCCCTTATTCCCCAATCAGGCATCCTCAGCGTTTAAGACCTGATTCGAGTTTGGGACGTGGTAAACCCTGAACGGGATAGGTACATCAGAAGACCCTGACCGTCTTAAGTACCATAAGCCCTTATTCTCCAATCAGGTATCCTCAGCGTTTAAGACCTGGTTCGAGTTTGAGACGTGATAAGCCCTGGTTGGGCCAGTCCCTCAAGGTTAAGGTTGGCAGAAGGCTATAAAATCCCTTAACGCTTGATCATTTTGAAGACCCCATTTGAGTAAAGTACCGTAAGACCTGGGTTATATCAGACGTCCTTAGTGAATAAGGCCTGATTGAGTGAGGCGTGATAAACCCTGATCAAACCGGGACCCAAGACTTGAAGACCCCCAACCTTAATAAGTTGTTCCCCTAATTCAAAGTAAAACCGAATTTAAAGCCTAGGAGAGCCAAAGGAAAGATTCATCTTTTATTACTTGAAAGATAATATATGTCAACCGGATACAAAAATAAAGGGATTATACTTTAGAGTAAAAACCTAAGAGCTCTACAGAAAATTTTTCTAAAGTTCTAACCCATGTTACAAAGACCCTCACTCCAAAAGTTCCACCACTTGGTCTTTGACTCGAGGTACAATAGGACGAGTTTATCTAATAGGTTGGGGGATGAAGCTTCTTCTTCGCCAAATGCCATCCGGGAAGAAGGCTCTCGTTATTGAGGGGAAAATAAGTCGTATGATCCCTGACTCCGACTATTCAGGTTGTATTTTAATTTGGTAAACATTAAAGTCAAAATATTGGGAATGTATAGTGCACGCAAATAAGAAGAATCTATATTCATTCAAAAAAAATTTTATGTACAAAAGAATGATTACGTACAAGTATGAATACAAAATATTACAAGGGCAAGAATACTAAAAGCGGAGTCAGTCAAAGGTCTTTGAGGTTATCCTCTTCTTCTTCACTGGATGAGATGTCTTGGACAGTTACCTTATCAAAAGGAGCCAAGGAAGAATCTGGATTCCTCGTCCCCTGAGTAGGTGGGACTTGTACCCCGACTGGTTCGATGACGTCAGGAGGGGGGGTCCATTACTTGTTCGTTTGAGGCCCCCGAAACCTCCCGACCCAGTCGACTAAATAACCAGTCAAGTTTCAGGTCTGGATATTCTTGAAGAAAGAGACGACTCGTCAAGTTCAGACCATCAGTAACCCCTCGGTCATATTGCGCTTCGAGTTGAGCCGGGACCTCTTCTTTCTCTTTTCGAAGTGCTTCCAAGGACTTGATTTTCTCCCTTAGCTCCTTCTCCAGTGCCTCACGATCCTCTTATGCCCGGTTCAAGTCATTGATAGACTCTATATATGACTTCTTCAACTGGGCCTCCTCAAATTTAACTGATCGAAAGAGGTCGATCAGTTGGTTGTATTTCCTCGTGAAGCTCCGTCTCTCCCCTTCCAAGCGATCGTTATCAATCGACAAGGCCTAGCCCAAGGCCTCAACAGATGAAAGTTTTTCATTCAGTACTTGTTTTTCTTTCATCCACTGGTAGCTCTCAGCCTCCAGAGAAAAAACCTTTGTTTTTAGGTCTGCTTCCTTCCTCGTTGACTCCTGCCGTAGTTTGGTCAATTGTTTTAGGGCCCTCTTCTTCAGCTGCCTGATTGATACCGAGGCTTCTTCACTGACCTTTATTGCTTGCTGGAGTTCCTTTATGAACAAGTCCAGCAAGTATATGTTCTACATAAGGAAAAACGGATAAGTCAGACATAACAACCAAGGTAAAAGTCTGAAATGATAATTTAGGAATCATAACGGCTTATCCCATGCCTATGTATACTCATGCATTCGAGAGCATTGCTAGCAGGGATGCTCCCTATTTTATCCGCCTTCTCCGGAGGAATGACTTGCCGGACCCCGTTTATTAAATTAAGGAGGTATCCAAAATTCTCCCTCTTCTTGTTAGGAAGAACCTCTCATTGAAGTCTATTGTCACCCGAGTCACTATCATTCAAGGAGATCAAGATGTGGGCATCTCCTTCTTCCAGGCCTTTATCCCGATTGAAATCCTCTCCCCAATCTGACCGACTTCCTTCGACTCATCCCGAAGTCTTTTGCTTCTTCCTGGGCTCCTCGGTCTCCTCCCTTAAAGGTCTTTTACCTTCGTTTTTAGGAGGAGGAGGAGCTCTCTCTTGAAGGCATACTCCCCCTTCGGGGGTCTTTTCCTCGGTCAGGATCCCCTTTCCTTTAAGGCGATCAGAGGATCTCCTTTGGGCACCCGAGACCTCAGATGCCTTGGATCCTCCCCGAGACAACAGCTTTTGCAGGATGTCCGCCACTTTCTTCCTCTTTCCATCTAGGGACCCTTCAGTCCCCGCGGCTGTAGATGGTCAACAATTTTTGGTTAGAATCAACACAAAGTCGCGTTTAAGATTATTAAGACAAGGAAGATTTATCTTCATTCATATCGGTCCGAGCCTTTGAGAGCTCGCTTCGAGTGGTGAACGAGTAGGCCAATCGCAATTTGGCCAGATTCTCCTCGCTGAGGAGATATCTAATGTCTGTGACAGGAAGGCCTAACAAGATGTTTGCTACATTGATCGGAATATCAGACTGGTCCTTCCCTACTTCTGCGCAAAAAGTTTTTTAATCAGCAGATAACATTACTAGAGACGATTTCTTTATCAGGAAAGGAACATTACCTATCTCCTGGAAGGCTGAAGGAAGGGGACCAGGAATGTTGTTAGTTGCCTCCCAGCTGACGACGAACTAGCGATCCTTCCAGTTTTTGTTCCATGAAGGGTTCCCTTTAATTTTCGACTGGAACCCTAAGCGAATCTGGAGGTAATACCACCCAGGGTACTGACTCGTGTTCTTCCTGAGCAGGTACATATGCAACACTTTGTCTGGAGTGGGACTTCGTTGCCCCGCCATCGCTTTCAGGACAAAGAGCGCAGCCAGAATTCTCCAGCTGTTTAGGATGAACTGGTACGGAGACACCGGTATGGAGACACCCTAAATGCCTCAAACATTCTGGTAAAGTAGGGCTGCAAGGGTAGTCGAGCACCCAGCAGTAGGTATTCTTCATTCAGGGACATCTCCTCGGAGGCCAGGGCACTTGGGATTTTCTCCGATCGGGAGACCTTGAGTCGTACACTGTCTGGGATCTTGAAAAGCTATCGATATGCCTGGAGGTCCGCCATATTTACAGTAGAGGAGAACCAGTCTGCCTCGTTAGGCCCCCTGCTCCAGGCCTGCTAAAAAACGCTTCCTCCATAGCCGCCCTCTTCTTGACCAATGATAAAGTCCTTTGAAGATTCCATTCTTGCTCGGGCGGCGTCGAACAAATGACCAAGTTGATCCAGAGTTTTCCTAACCTGTAACAAAAACGCAAGGAAACAAGTAAGAGCAGTGAAAGCACAAAGAAAATAACGAAGAATAGCTCTGATGGCAGAACAACGTGAGAAATTTGAAGAATGAGTATAAAAATGACAGGAGAAAAGGGGTATTTATAGATGGAGAGAGGTGATCCCAGTCGTCGATCTAAACAGACAGGAAGTTGTCACGCGTTCCTGACCATTAATGCCCCCATAAGAATCGAAAAACCGTCAAATCCCCTCAGCAGTGCTTCAACACGTTGCGCATCCCTAGTTAAGTATTCAAAAATTGTTCAGTACCCGAGGAGCCGCCTTCTCAGAGACAGTTGTTGACAGGTATGACGTGATTTTTGATAGGGGCAGTTAATGAAGATGGAATAGAGACCCAGGCAAGACACGTCATCAACAATATCTGTTAGAAGAAAGAGAAAGGATCTCAGGGACCATGAAGTTTCTGTGCCATGCCAACGGCCTCAGTGATTGACCACTCCACTAGATAATTGGACTCACCTAAGCCGGTATTTCTTTCCTAGGACGGATCATCTCAGGTATAATTTTCTAGAACGAACCTTACTGGTCTCACACCAGAAACTGGGGGACTGGATGTTTGATGAAAGAATGTAGGGCTAACACGTGGATGCCCTGTCAGCAAGGCACATATAGGTGACCAAGGATAATCCTACGTAGCTCCGTCTCAGATACACCCCGCCCCAGGTATTTCCCTGCTCAGGGAATACATAGCCCTGGGCAAATTTCGTCCTAGAAATCCCTCTTCTCAGGGATTCTATGACCCCAGTGATTTTTAACCCAGGTAATCAGCATCCTAGGAGAATTAATGACGCCTCAGGATTCTCACCGTCTCAAGCACCAAAAAAACTAAAGATCCTTCTCAGGCAAGGCGCAATCATCCACAGCATGCCTCGGGCATCTAACAGCAGTAACTGAGACAAGTTGCCTCCCTAGAGACCCGGAGAGCTTCTCAAGACCAGTTTGCAAGCAATCACTTATCAACAGACATGTGCCCCTTCCTTGAAATCAAAAATGGGAATGGTTGCTGACAGTTGGCCCCTTAAATGTACTCGTCCCATCCTCTTACCATTTTTTCAGGTGATGGGACGGAGTCAGGCCTATACCCTTGTAGATGTGTCAGTGTCATTAATGAAATTCGACTGCACATTGTCCCATGTCAGACGTCATGTCCTTCCCATTCTCCGATGTCAAGTCACTATTTAGGAGGGATACATTATATAAGGCCACTTTCTTCAACTTGAGGGGGACTTTTGGACTTTTTTTCGAAGGACTTCTTTTTCGACTTTGGAACCTCACAGGAAGTTTACACTTCAAATACATATTTTCGTTTAGTAGCCTTGGGGTAAAAGATTCCACACACTCTTTTTTATTTTCAAGCTATTTTCGATTTTCTCTCTATTGCTTTCGTCGAAAATCTATTTCTTTTTTTCTCCGCATTATTTCTGACTTAGATTTCAGAGTTTCCTAGTTGGGAATCCCTCTTGACATTACTCCATAGATATTTATTGTCTTTATAGATTTAAAAGGTGAAACTTTGCCTGAAGCAATCATACATTCAGTCGTTCTCTAATAAAAAAATCTCCGTTCAACAATAATCATATCGTCCTTATATCTCATCAATTGAATTATTTTTCGTTAATTCTCGCACTAATATAAAGTACTAAGATTAATATAATATAATAAATTATTATTACGTATTGATATAATTGTGATAAATAATTGTCACTTTTAATTAACGAAACATGTGATAATTTATTTTATAAATACCATAAAAACAATTCAATACAGTCTATACAGACCACAGATAAGGCTGACAGCAGCCAGCCAGATGCAATAAAATTTTAGTGATTAAACAAATAATATATTGGGAATAACAAATCCAAGTTACGATAAAAGATATCCGAGTTTACAAACACTCTCGTAAAGTTGGCTCATCGGTCTCTCTGTCTACGAAGAGGAGAAGACTAATAACTGTAACACAAGTTGCATGGGGTAATTGCAAATTGCCTAAGGTTTGCATAAAATCCAATCACCTCCCAAGTTGCATCTCAAAAAGTACGACCACCGAAGTTTTCCCCTTTTGAATTAACTTCCTAATAATTCGAGTGTTTGCGTTGATGAATTTTCAGATTCATTGATTTTAACTTTCCAAATGATAAATCAATTCCTCCGATGCAAATAATAGTTAAAACGCAAATAAAAACGAGAGTTTTTCGGAACGGGACTCAATGTTGAGTTCTAGCTCTCATTCTCTCACTCATCGTCCAATACTATTATCGTCTGTATCTAAACTTAGGGTTTGTAAAAGACCCAGTGCTTTTTCTTTGACCCGGACTTCTCGGATCTTTGATTCAAGTTTCAAGTTCCCAAGAGATGTAAGTGCAAGTGTAAATGTAAGTATTTGTCGAAGTATACCAATTTTCTTCATCAAAAGGTTAAAGTTGTGATAGAATTATCAAATTCTGTTTGGTTACTCAGAAACTCGGGATATTTATTTATTTGCGTTTAATATCTTCCTTCTTCTCTTTTCAGTGTTTTTCAGCAAACATAAGAATAGTTTCTTTTGGGAAAATTTTGAAATTTTGAATTTGAGTTAGGTTTTGTATGTCTGCTGAGGAAACTAGAAATTTAAATTGGTGTCTTTCTTGCCTGATATGAATAGCAGCAAGCGTAATAATTAATTGGTGTTTGCATAATGGTTTCGTTAGAAGCATTGGAGATTTGTTAGTTATGTAACTTTCAATAATTTTTGTTGACTAAGTTGTGTTTTGCAGAAAGGGAAAATTTCATGTTTTAGGCGTGAGGAATTATCACCAGAAAATTCGAAGCCCGAACATGTAGAGCAATTTTTACAAGAGGAATTGGTGAAACCTGAAATCGATCACTCAAGCTCGGTTAAAAGAGATTGGGGTTCAACTCTTCGAGAGGTATTTTCAGTATTAGTTTTCCCACACTTGGTTTGATATAGTGGGTAATATTGACTGTTATTTTTGTCTGTATGTGTAGAACTTACCTCCCTGTGCAATAAGTATTAGCAGAAGTGGTGTAATAGAAATGTTTTGAGCTGTAGAAAGGGTGCTGTTAATGGGTGCAGTGATGTTGTACACTGTGCATGGTGAGAACAAAAAATAAAACTCAAGACGGGTCAGTGTATTGGCAATTTAGGTACTTTTGCTAATTGTAAGTTAATATCGAGGAAAATTGCAGTATTATGGTTACTGTAGTCAATAGAGGTACTATCTGTAGACCAATAAGTTTCATGATGCACAAGGAATCGTTCTATGGATTTGTTTGGCAATTGGAACTTGTGCTGAGGCTATCTTGCAACCATGACAAGTTACACGAAGTCTCCTTCACTGCTAAATTTCACCTGTTAGGTGGTTTATGAATCAACTTTTCAAGGAAAAAAATAGATCTCCATGCTGAACCAACAGTGAAGACGGATGACCTAATGTACTGATTTCCTATTTAAATAAATTATTAGGGTGTTTGGTTAAATTGTGATGAAACAAAAAGGAAACTTTTAATAGATTTGAGTTACAGATATGTGTCAGGCCGGGAGACGGAAAACAGCTTTTTGGCTATTAACTGGATGTAAAATGCTGTTGAAACATACCTTTTTTTTTTTATTTTTTACTTTTCTGTCCCCTTATTCTATTCAGTTAAATGGAGTGGTATATAATCTTTTTGTTTCTGACATGATTGAAACTAGCCATTAGTTTTGAAATGAAGATAGTTTTGCATGATATGAAGAATTGAAATATAGTATAGATATCTTGAGATTTGTCAATGTTTCTGTTAATCAACTTGATTATATTTCAGGCTGCGGATTCAGTGTTGACAGCAATTGGGAGTCAGTGGACTGTACCATGGACAGCGGAGACCATCCTGCAAGTAAGTGTACTCAACTTCTCTGCATCAATATAATGTAGTATTGTGATACAGTGTCAAGACTTGCAAGCAACCACCAGCTTTCTGTCTGCATTTACTTCAAAGGATAAGTTTTCATCATTGAACTTGAAAATGTGCTACTTAAAAATGATGAAGAAGAAGAAGATAACATGATGATCTTTGATTTTATCAGAAGATTATGACAATGATCATTACTTGTTTGCTAGACATCATGCTGAAAGACATACTGAATATATAATTGTGTAATGAACTTGCATAGATGGATTATTATAGAGGAGAAGAAGAAGATAACCAATAATAATATATGATTTTTTATTGAAATGAAGATGACGATGATAATTACTCATTTGCTTGTTAGCCTTCAAAAAGATAGAACTGGATAATTGTGTAATGAACTTGCAGAGAATGATTCCAATATATTTATCACAGTTGTATGATATGCTGATATTGCATAAGAATGGAAACAAAACAATCAAGAGCAACTACAAAAAATATTGGACCCCTGATCCTAGGTTTGAACAATTCAAATATAGCCGTGATAGACATTCTTTTGCTATACCATTCTACTTGAAATTTGGTATTTGAAGCTGTCGATGAAATTCTGTATTTTGATGCAGGTAATGCTTCTCTGGGTTGCTGCATTCTGGTTTATAGGGTCTTGGGTGATTCCTTTTGCAGCCCATATAGCAGGTTTCAGTAAGGAATCTCTGACATTTAGAGGACAGGCCTTTTTCAGCCTTGTGACTGATGTGACTGAAGGGCTTGCAGGAATTGCTATCCTCCATCACTGCCTGTCTCGGTTTCATCCCCTTCCATCTGATTGGTTTAAGTTTAGCTTGCGGGGAAACTGGCAGCTTGATGTCGCTCTGGGATGTCTAATGTTTCCATTGGTCAATCGACTCTCACAATTCAACCTTAACCTATTACCCATTATGCCTTCTGCACCTATTACCATCTCCAGCATTGAGCAGTCAATAATGGCACGGGATCCTGTTGCGATGGCATTGTATGCAATAGTTGTTTCGGTATGTGCTCCTGTCTGGGAGGAGATTGTCTTTCGAGGTTTCCTTCTCCCTTCCTTGACCAAGTACATGCCTGTATGGTGTGCAATACTGGTCAGTTCAGTGGCCTTTGCTCTAGCTCATTTCAATGTACAGAGAATGCTACCGCTCATATTTCTTGGTATGGTGATGGGTCTTCTTGTTGCAAGATCTCGGAATCTGTTACCTTCTATACTCTTACATAGCCTTTGGAATGGCTTTGTATTCTTAGATTTGATGAGATAGTTTCTAGTTTTGTAATTAGTACAGTGCTTCGTTGATCCGATTTCGGAGTTTCTAGTTCTGTAGTTAGTACAGTGCTTCATTGATCCGATTTTGGAGATGCGCTTTAAGCTCCTAGCTAGATTAGAAGCAGTTTTTTTTGTTCTAGGAAATGCTGATTGATGAACTTCCTCAAAGATTGTGTATGGGTCCACCAGATCCAGATGAAAGCACTTGGATGCTGGCTAAGCATTGTAGAACCATGTTTCAATGGTTAAGACTAGCTTCTTCTTTTTTATGATAAATGCATAAACGATAATACTTGGATATAAATTTAATTTGTATAAATTAATATTACAATGTTATATAATTATCATAAATTTTATATAATTTTATTTTTTTAATTTGATGAATTTTTATTTATTTTAGTATATTTATTATATAGTTTATTATTTTTTAAAATATATTTTTTACTGGTGTAAATTTTTATAAAAATAATATGTAATAATTATGTGGCCGAATCGAATGGAATGGCAAAATCTGGATTCAGTCACTTTAGTTGGCAGCGTTCCGGGCTCCTATAAGAGTTAGATTAGGGATGAAATCGGATAGTATTTTATTTTATTTTTTTTATTAAAATGATATTCAATTTTGATAAAATTGAATCTGAATTTTTTTATTTATATCTGATTCTATTTAAACATAGGATTGATTTTCGATTTTCTATTTAAATTAAATTGATATTTTATTTAAATAAAGTATCAATTTTATAATTAAATTTTTAAAATAAAAATTTTATAATTTTTATAATTTAATTTTTATTTTTTAAATAAAATTTAAAAATCTTATGTTTTAACTTTAAAAACTTAAAACAATTAAAATAACTTAAAAAAATATAAATAACTATACAAAATAAATAAATAAATATTTAAATTCAAATAATAACTCATTAAACTTCTAACAATTAAATAATAAAATTATCCTCATAAATATAAATAAATTCAAAATTAAATAATTAATATAATTTTCAATTTCAAATAATCAAACAAATATATATATGTGTATGTGTATATATACATGTATAAAATTAAACATCTCCTCGTAAAACAATAAAATTATTATCATTAATACGAATCAATCATGTTGAGGTGTAAATAAGAATATAACTGTTACGATGATGGATCCTCGTCGGTGAAAGTGGACGGCCGGATCCTTCCTTATAGAGTCTCACCTCCAAGCCCTTACAAGATAATAACACGCTAAGAGTTACATTCGGTAGGGTTCCTGACACAGAAACTCTGATACCTAAGTCAGTGAGAATGCGGAATATGGAATAATTAATTCTGGCCAAAAGAGAGAATGAAGAACTTAAGTAAAGAAAGCAGGGTAAAATGAAAAGGAATTCGAACCGTTTGTTTGCTGAATTGGCCTCCTTATATAGGGCTTTTGGGATATGAGTGAAGTGACTTGGTATCGGAGAATAGGAATGATGGGACGGTCTGTCTTGAGATAGTGTGCCAATCGCTTTTATTTAGGAGATGTGACATCCATCAAACTTAATACAGTCAGACCTGCTGGGTTTCGATAAGAGATGGGACAGATGTCTAAATTTTGTCAGGACGACGCTTCTTATTGCAGGATCCTTAATCACTAATCATTCCCATTTTTGATAATCTCCAAGGGCTAGTGAGGAGTCAGGCTCTCTCTGAAGGCAATAGTCAGTGAGCCTAGGTGATGGTCAGCCAAGGACCCAAAGGACGTGAGTCAGGATCCCTGAGAGGCCGATGGTGAGCGATCAGGATGCTGAGACGCATGAGTCAGGTAGCCTGGGTGGCAGGTAGTTGGGGTCCCCGAGGGGTATGAGGTCAGATGATATTATTGGGGGTGACAGTTGTCCATCTGTGAGGCTTCTATGTGTCATCCGATCTTTTACCCAAACATCGTTGATGCCAAAAAACGTTCGGCGATTTTCGTACACCAAACAACGAAAATGACCGACGAGTTTCTTACACCAAATAAGGAGCAGCTCATGGTGGAGGAGCGACGTTTGATAGTTGTGACTGCACTTGGGTGGCTCCCAAACTGCTTATATACCCCGTTCTTCTCTCTTTTCTCCTTCTTGATTTTCTCTCTCTTCTGGTTCTTCTTCTTCTTCATTATTTTTTTTCTCTTTTTTCGGTGGGGGGATCAAGCCACACGTAGTTCTCTTGGGGAGAGGGAGAGATATTAATTTTATAGAGGAGATGGTGACATTACAAGCTAAGGGGGCAGGGTTAGGAGTCATAGAGTTGCTGTCATTAAATGGGTAGGGGCCACTCTTGTGCAGACCTCAAATCACCACCAACATCAGTCCCCCAGTTTTTAGTTAAAATTTATTTTTACTGAAAATTATAGTCTGCATGGGCCTCCCATAGGGACTACAGCTCTGTACGAAATCTTGACACTATCAAATGGGTGATCCCGTATCATTGAGCATGTAAGATCGACATCGAGCTAAGAGAGCTCAGAATAATCGAGCGCGTAAGCTCGATATTAAGCAAGAAAGCTTGATAATATGGATATGCCTGATGCAGGTTGGGGCTTACAAAGGCCTAACGAAGGTCAAGAATAAAGCTCGACAAGTGCTAGAAGATTTTAGGGCGAAGGCCAACTGTAGCACAAGGAGAAAGTATCTGACCCTGGTCAGGGCTTAACTGGCCTCATACGGGTCAAGTTTTAGTCTTTCAGGGTGCCTGACGCGAACTAGGACTTCAGGGGCTTAACATAGATCAGGGATAAAGCTTGACTGGTGCCCTAAGATTTTAGGATGAAAGCCAATCGTGGCATTAGGAGAAAGCATCTGATGCTGGTCAGGGCTTAACCAGCGTAAATATGAGTCAGGTCTTAGTCTCTCAAGGTGTCTGATATGAACTAAGGCTTATACAACTTGACGCGGATCTAATGAAGCTCAAACTAGTGTTAGGGGATTTTAGGGCTCAAAGGCCAACTATAACACTAAGAGTAAAGGTGGACGCGGATCAGGACTTATGATGTCCAGTCCTATACCAAATCTTAGGCTCTCAGTTTACCTGACACGGTACAAGGGCTTATACAGTCTGATGTAAGTCGTGCACTCAAACTAGTGTTATAGGATTTTAAGGCTCAAAGGCTAATCGTAACACTAGGAGTAAAGGTGGATGCGAATCAGGGCTTATGACGTTCGATCCTATGCTAGGTCTTAGGCTCTCAGTATGTCTAATATAGTGCGGGGGCTTATATAGTCTGACGCGGGTCATGAACTCAAACTAGTGTTAAGGAATTTTAAGGCTCAAAGGCCAACCGTAACACTAAGAAGCTGACATGTGATGCGGGTTAAGACTTAGGACACCCGACCCTGTACTAGGTTTTAGACTCTCAGTCTGTCTGACACGGTACAGGGGCTTATACAGCCTGACGTGGGTCGTTGACTCAAACTAGTATTAGGGAATTTTAAGGCTCGGAGGCCAACCGTAATAGTAAGGAGCTGGCGGGTGATGCGGGTCAGGGCTTAGGATGCCCGATCTCGTGCCAGGACTTAGGCTCTTAGTCTGCCTGACACGATGTAGGGACTTATACAGCCTAACATGGGTCATGGACTCAAACTAGTGTTGGGGGATTTTAAGGTTCGAAGGCCAACCATAACACCAGGGAGTTGGCAGCTGACGCGGGTTAAGACTTAGAATGCCCGGTCTCATACTAGGTCTTAAGCTCTTAGTCTGTTTGACATGGTATGGGGGCTTATACAGCCTGATGCGGATCGCGAACTCGAACTAGTTTTAGGGGATTTTAAGGCTAGAAAGCCAACTGTAACACTAAAGAAATGGCAAGTGATGCAAGTCAGGGTTTAGAACGTCCGGTCCCGTGCCAGATCTTAAACTCTCAATCTGTTTAACACGATGCGGGGGCTTATACAACGTGACGCGAGTCGTGGACTCAAACTAGTGTTAGGGGATTTTAAGGCTCGAAGGCTAACTGTAATACTAGGGAGTTGACAGGTGACACCAGTCAAAGCTTAGGATGCCCGATCCCATGCTAGGTCTTAGGCCCTCAGTCTACCTGATACGGTACGGGGGCTTATACAGCTTGAAGCGGGTCATGAACTTAAATTATTGTTAGAGGATTTTAAGACTTGAAGACCAACCGTAACACTAGGGAACTGGTAGGTGACGCGGGTCAGGGCTTAGGATGTCCGATCCCGTGCCAGATCTTAGGCTCTCAGTCTGTTTGACACAATGCAAGGGCTTATACAGCCTGACACGGGTCATGGACACAAACTTATATTAAGGGATTTTAAGGCTCGAAGGCCAACCATAACACTAGAGAGCTAGCAGGTAACTCAGGTCAAGGCTTAGGAGTCCTATCCCGTACCAGGTCTTAGGCTCTCAGTCTACCTGACACGATGCAGGGGCTTATACAGCCTGACGCGGGTCGTGGACTCAAACTAGTGTTAGGAGATTTTAAGGCTCGAAGGCCAATCGTAACACTAGAAAGCTGATAGATGATGCGGATCAGGGTTTAGGATGCCCGCCCAATTCCAGATCTTAGGCTCTTAGTCTACCTGACATGGTGCGAGGGCTTATACAGCCTAATGCGGGTCAAGGACTCAAACTAATATTAGTAAATTTTAAGGTTCAAAGGTCGACCGTGACACTAGAAGGAGTCTCGACTGGAGTCATGGGATTTCAGGATTCAAAGTCAACCATAACATCAATATAAAGGTCGACGAGGGTGATCCTAGGAGAGAGCTCGACTAGGGTCAGGGAATTTTAGAGTTTAAAGCCAACCATAACCCTAGGAGAAAGCTTAACTAGCGTCAGATGATTTTAGGGTTCAAAGCCAATCATGACCCTAGGAGAAAGCTCGACTAAGGTCAGAGGATTTTAGGGCTTAAAGCCAACCATGATCCTAGGAGAAAGCTCAACTGATGTCAAGGGATTTTAGGACTCAAAGTCAACCATAACACTAAGAGAAAACTCGACTAGGGTGACACTAGGAGAGTTTTATACTAGGGTCAGAAGATTTTAGGGCTTAAAGCCAATCATGAACCTAGGAGAAGGAGTCATCGAGCGAAAGAGCTCGGAATTCTTGAGCAAATAGGCTTGGTATTGAGCAAAAGTGCTCAGAATCATCGAGCAAATAGACTGGGTATCAAGCAAAAGTGCTCAGTGTCAGTGATCTATAGCGAAAAGACCACTGAGAAGAAGATAGTATAGTAATGAAAAATAATGACAAGTCTCGGATCGGATAAAATCATCTTGGGGTTAGAGAGATCATCTCAGGTCAGGAGGAGACAACCCTCAGGGGTGAAGGGGAAAGAGCCCTAAGCAGGAGAAGATCGCTTAGGAGCAAGGGGGATCTCTAGGAGCAGAGAGCGATCCTAAGAGCAAGAAGTGATCCTAGGAGCAGGGAGCGATCTTGGTCAGGTGGATCATCTCAAGAGTGGAGGGTGATCATGGGAGCAAGAAGTGATCTTGAGAGCAGTGAGCGATCCTGATCAGGTAGATCATCTTAGGAGCAAGGAGTGATTCTGAGAGCAGGGAACGAACCTAGTCAGGTGGATCGTCTCAGGAGTAAGGAGCGATCCTAGTCAGGTGGATTGTCTCAAGAGCGGAGGTTGATCCTAGGAGCAAGGAGCGATCCTGAAAGCAGGGAGCGATCCTAGTTAGGTGGATCACCTTAGGAGCAAGCAGCAATCCTAGGAGTAGGGAACGATCCCGATCAGGTGGATTGTCTTAGGAGATATAAGTGATCTTGGGATTAGAGAGCGATTTCAGGATGTCTGAATTTTGTCAGGGCGGCGCTTCTTATTACAGGGTCCTTAATCACTAATCATTCCCATTTTTGGTAATCTCCAAGGGCTGATGACGAGTCAGGCTTTCCCGGAAGACAATGGTCAGGGAGCATAGATGGTGGTCAGTCAGGGACCCGAGGGGCGTGGATCAGGGTCCCTGAGGGGTCGATGGTAAGCTTTCAGGTTGTTGAGACGCATGAGTCAGGTAACCTAGGTGACAGGTAGTTGAGGTCCCCGAGGGACATGAGGTCAAGTGACACTGTTGGGGGTGACAAATGTCCATCTGTAAGGTTTTTACGTGTCATCCGGTCTTTTACCTAAACATTGTTGATGCGAAAAAATGTCCTATACCAAATAACGAAAATCACCGACGAGTTTCTTACACCAAATAAGGAGTAGCTCATGGTGGAGGAGCGGCGTTTGATAGTTGTGACTGAACTTAAGTGGCTCCCAAGCTGCCTACGTACCCCCCTTCTTCTCTCTTTTCTCCTTCTTCTTTTGCCTCCTCTTTCTAGTTTTCTCTCTCTTCTAGTTCTTCTTAAAACTCTAGAAAGACAAAATAAAATTGCTGAACTTCAAGACGAATTAGATAAATTACCTAGAAATATGAGAATACTGTTACAATATGAATAAAACAAAACAAGTAGAATTGCCCATTTAGAAAATTCCTTAGAACAAAATATAGATAATTTAACAAAGAAAATTGATAAGATTGCAAATTCTTTAGAAGACATGAAAACACAATTAGGATTGA
>JAVXUL010128289.1:0-31882 GCA_035590515.1 Trichilia minutiflora | reverse complement strand
TTCACATGCTATCATCTCTAGCATTATATTCATTTATAAAGAACAATAAATGAGGCAAAGGGAAAGGAATGTCCACTCATTGTCTGGGGTAGGAAACCACCCTCTCGGTATCCTCCTCGCTGTGGAGATTCTCCTATCTCAGCTGTCGCTCCTGGATACACATACAACCACAAATTCATTATCTGAACAAGTGTGCATTCATGATGCAATGCATGCTCATGCAACTCTCGTACTCTTCTCTCTCTCTCTCTTTATCCTTTCTTTCTCTAAATATATTACCCTTCATAATCCCGTTCTTAGAACTCGTCTTTCTCATCAGTTTCACACCATTAGTTATCAAAACCTTTTAATCTATCGATACCGATGATAAATTAAAAAATCCTTAATTTTTAGGGTTTTATAAACAGTAACTTTAAAACCTATTCTCGTGATTCATGCACAATGAAGGCTTAAAATAAAGAAATGAGCTTAAAGATGAATTTATTCAAGATGGTAGAAGTATTTTGAGTCCCTCTTTGCTCAATTCTCTTACTTAATTACTATTCACTATTACCTTTTCTTCGTGATTCCTCATAAACCATCGCGTGAAACTCCAATCAGTGGAGGTTTCTGAGTTCTAGTGTTGATTCTGAGTTCATAAGAATCAAAATGGTGAAGTTCGATGGAGGAATGGTTGAGATCAATTTTAATGATGAGAGAGAATGGTTTTTTCTATTTTGGTAGAGAGAGAACCAAAGAAACCAAATAGGGAAGACGATCCCCCTGCCCGACGTATATAGGTTGTGCAATCCCCAAAGGTGTCAATACATTTCAAAATGTATCAATACCTTTGGCATTTTTCCTACAATGTATTGATACGTTTGACTAAAACACTGTTTATAAGCCTGCAAGGTGTCAATACCTTCCTCAACGTTTCGATACCTTTTGTCGCAAGTGGGCTTCATCACCGTCATCAACGTGTCGATACGTTTGGCCTATAGTGCCCTCAAGGTATCGATACCCTAATGGCTCTATACTAAAAGGTGTCGATACCTTCCCCAAAGATGTTGATACCCTTGGTCCTCAACGTATCGATACCTTTGCTTCTGGTCCTCTTTTCGAGGACTACAACTTCAATTGGACATAACTTTTAACTCGGATATCCGCTTAAAACCTATAATATATCAATAGAAAGCTCTCTTTGTGCTCTACAAAAATGATACGAAACCTTTTCTCAATTAGAGATGATTTTAGGGTCAAAAATCTAATTCTTTCTCATAAGCTCATATCTTACACCATAATCTTGCTCGAGACACATTCTTCAAGTTTTATACCCTCTCATGCATAATCTAAACACGATGGCATGCACAAAAACTCTTAAAAGATTTACTATTATACCCATAATACTAAGGGACGGGTTTCACATTAGCCTTATATATATATGATTTGTTTGATTTTTGTCCATACATTTGGCAATATAATTTCCATATATTTAATTTAATTAATTGTTAATTAAATTAAGAAAATATATATATATGGACATTATATTTATTTTCATTTAATGAAAAGTGGAAAAAGAGGAAATAATTTGGCTTTTCTTCTTGTTTTCTGTCGTCCACTTCCAGCCAGCAAAAGGTTACAATTTTTCTCATTTCCAGCAATTGAAGAAGTGATTCAAGGCCCTTGAGAAGTGATTTTGACTTGGGTCTAAGCAACTTCAAAGGTTGAAGATTAAATCCAAGAGTTGTAACCTTAGGGTTTTAGTAGAAAACCTAAAATTGATCAAGAGTTTTTGATTGATTCGAACAAAGCCAAAAAAGGGAAAAGCAAGTCAAAGGCATCACAAGATAGAGGAGGACATAATTTGGTGCTTTCAAGCTTCAAAAGTTGAACCAAAGGCAGCAAAGATTAACAACCATATAGGGTAAGCTTTTCACATCTATAGCAAATTCATTTCCTAGATCCTATAACATGCAAACTTATTTTTATATTTTATAAAACATGACATGCTAGTTTCTTACATTAGTATGATTAGAATAAGAAAACAATATATATATATTACATTTATTAATAAATATGTACAATGCATATTACAAGCAGTAATTCAATATAAAACGTCCAAAATTTATATCATAAATGGTTTTAGAGTATACTACATTAATAATTTGAACTGTTGATCAGGAAAATCATGGAAGTGTATGTAGATGACATTATCATCAACTCTTTAAAATCAGTTAACCACGTCAAACACTTAGGAGAAACCTTTTCTTAACTTTAAAGTACGTAATAAAACTTAATCTCAAAAAGTGTGCTTCAACATCGATTCAAAAAGTTTCTTAACTTTAAATTTTATGAGCGGAGAATTGAGGCCAACCCTCAGAAAGTAAAGGCGATCTTGGATTTGATGTTGTCCTCAACACTCAAGAAACTATAGAGCTTGATTAAAAGAATAACAGTCCTTAACAAATATACCTCTAAGTTCACAAACAGATGCTTTGAATTCTTTAAGTTAGTCATGAAGGAAAAAAGCATGTAATGAATAAGAAAATACGAGATCAATTTCCAAAAACTAAAGAAATACTTGGAAAGTGCTTCGATATTAGTAAACTCGAGCTAGGGGAACTTTTATCTAATTGTTAGTAACTATGTCATTAGTATAGTGCTTCAAAAGAAAGATCCAAACAAGGTACAAAAACTTATATATTGTATTAGTGAATTTTTTGTGAACACAGAAACTAGGTACTTTTAGAAAACTCGCATTGTCTTTGGTAATGGTGATTAGAAAATTGCAATCGTATTTCTTGGCTCATCCCATTTTAGTATTAATCAATTAATCTTTAAGACAAATCCTACATCAATCAGACCTCTCAAGATAACTAATCAAGTAGTCGATTGAGTTCAATAAATTTGACATAGACTATAAACCAAAGGAAGCTATCAAAAAGGCAAGTCTTAGCAGATTTTATAGTTAAATAATCAATATCTCAGACTTTGACCATTTGTTAGACGTACAAAACAAGTGCCAATGAGGTTAAGAATATTTCAAGGTAAAACTCTAAACTCTGACCTTGGAAAGGCTTCATCGATATAGTATTAAAAGCCCAAGGTGAGAGAGCCAAAATTATTCTTGTCGAACTTGAGGGAAAAAAATCATGAGTGTAATCAAGTTTGACCTTTTGGTTATCAATAATGAGGTCGAGTATGAAGTATTACTGACAGGATTGAAAATGACAAGTTTGATATAGGTGAAAATCATTGAAGTCAAGCAAAATTTATAAATTAATGGTTAATTTCAGGACTATGAAACCAACATGCAAAGCTACTCATAAAGGACTTAAAAAAGGTCATGGTTAAACAGATTCCAGGACAAAAAATTTCTAAGCCAATACCTTATCAAAGCTCATCTCAACCTTTTTAAATCCATACTTGTTAATACCCTAACTAAAAAAAGCATTAAATAATCGGTCCTAACTTCTTTAGTAGTAGAGGTGAATACAGCCTCGACCTCAACCTGGATAGACCCTATTAGACATTATGTCTAGGATGGTAAACTACTTGACCATAAAAAAGAGGTCAAAAAAATGAAGAATTGGTTGGTGAGGTACATTGTCATGGATAATGTTATACCAACATAGATTTGATTAGGTGAATCTTAAATACCTCATATTTGATAAAGCCATTTAGTATTGGAAGAAGTACATTGCGACACTTATAGCGATCATGATGACAATTAGGCACTAGCCTAACTAAGTGGTGTTAAGATTATCAAATTAAGAGGGACATCATTAAGTAAGCAACCAAGAAGCTTACCTCGCTCACAAGCTCTTAGCCATTTATGCAATAGGGACTAGAACTCAATAACCCTCCCCCTATTGACTGAGCTCAAATAAAATACGCTATTATGATTATCGATTATTTTATTAAGTGGGTAAAGACAAAACTTTTAACAATAATTACTTAAAAAGATTATTGCCTTAGTCAAAATAGCTTGATTGATATTTCAAAGATTATCGTTACTGACAACAAAAAGTAGTTTAAAATCAAAATTTCAAAAATTTTTGCTTAAAGCAAGATATTAACTTAAGATTCACCTTACTTACCCATCCAAAAAAAACAAAGTCAAGTAGAAGCAACGAACAAAGTGATTAAAAAGTTTTTAAAGAGAGTCGGTGATTATAAAGGAGTTTAGCTGGAAGAGCTGCCTCAAATCTTATAGGTATACAAGATGACGCCTAAAACAGCTACCAATGAGACACCCTCTAACTTGGTATTTGGTTTTGAGGTCATGATGCCCTAAAAAATTAGCACACTGACATTTCGAGTGAGGCACTTTGATAGGGAAGACTACGAGAAAATTATGCGCTTAAAACTAAACCTATTAGAGAAAAAAAGGAATCAAAACTTAGTAAGAATTGTCGCCTACCATTGATGATTCATCTGATATTATGATAATAATGTCTGGCCTCAAAAATTTTGTATGGGTGACCTTATTCTTAAATAGGCCTATTATAACACAAAAGTATCTAAAAAAGGAGTGTTAAAGGTAAACTGAAAAAACCTTTATGAAATTGTCTACTTCTTTATCGTGAAAGAGGTTAGATATAGTAGCCATCAATACACTCATTGTCACGCCCCAAACCGTGGATCCCATACGTGACAACAGCCACAGACCTCCAGGATGTACTTAATTACACAGAATACAACCTGTAGGCCTGTAAGGTATTCACAAAACCTGTTTTGTAAACACTTCCAATAACAAACCAGCCAAACATCCAAACTCCAAATAGATGTAAACAAGGCCACAAACACTTCAAATAAAAATCAGTGCGCACAAATAAAAAAAACATTCATCATAATAAATTCCATAGGGGTCAATCCGTCCTCAATACAGGTTTAAATATTTATCACAAATCTGTTCAGTATTCATACAAGCCTCATAAATAAAAAAGAAAACTGAAAGGACTGCCAGTGGATTATGGTCTCTTGAGTGAGCCGGAGAAATTATACCTGAACCTTCCTTTCAGGAGCGATCACCATCACTCGAGCTTATCCTAGCACTTCTCTGAAACTGAGAGGTGAAGGGAGTGAGTATACGGGAATATACTCAGTGAGTGAACAAATAAAATATCATTAAAGCATACATCTAAAATACATCTCAAATGATAATCCAGGAGAAAACTTCTTTATTTTAAAGGTTTCAAAAATCATATTATAAAGTCATTGGACTGACTCTTTTCCCGGTAACTACCCTGACTGTGGGCATTCCGAGACCATCAGTGGGTTTTGTATGCAGGAAAACATGTTATTTTGTGGAAATAGATTTAAAATGCAATTGTTATAAAATATGTAGTTTATCAGACAAAAGTGTCCAACACTGACGTTTGCCTCGACGATCACGGGATGACATCCATGACCAACTCGACGAGACTCATAGGTGGACAAATTCTATCACAATATCACAACACCACAACAACCATAATCAAATATTGGTTCACCTATGCAGCCTCCACTCACCTAGGTGACCTCTCTCCTAGGCCAACCCTAGGCTACCACGATACACTCACCTGGGGGTCCACATCCCAGTGAACTCTACCCCAGGGTACCACCCTGTAGCTACAGTAAACCGGCACACAATACCGTTATCACCAAAGCATATATCATAAAATCTTAGTCCGATGGCCATATCATTATCATAATCATAATATGAAATCAGACCCAAAGGCCACATAATATCATAACAAACATCAATCTTGGCCCACTGGCCATATACTTATATAAAAAATATATTCAAATACCGAATCATCATCAAATCCATCGAAAATCATATATAACACACGTTCATATACATTTAAAGAATGATAAGAAAAATATATTTTTAAATATTGCATATAATTTCATTTATAAAGAAAACAAACATTTAATTAAAGAATTAATATAGAAGATTGTCCACTCACAACTTAGGGAGGGTGCACACTCCCTAGTTTCCCTCGTTCTTTGGTGACTCACGCGAACACCTCGATCACGAACTGTTGCCTAACCACACACATAACAATATTATTAATTACACGTTCCAACATGTTTAAGCTTGAATGCATGAAATGCACGATAGTTTCGAGTTTTTAATATGCAGACCATTATGCAACTTTACCTAAAATTTTCATTATACACAAAATCATCAAATTAATATCGTCATGGGCCCACATTGTAGTTGAACTAGCTTATTATGACATATATTTGCGATTTTGACTTGTGAGCCCCGTCTAATCATCAAAATAGTAACCGGAGTTACTGTTCATATTTTTTCTAAAATCTTTGAAATTATATTTCTAGCTTCTTACGACTTCTACGACTCCTTTATAACCCACATTACACATATAAACTAAAATGGGTGCGCAAAATCTACGAAAATCAACTCGGATGAATAGTAAAATCCATACAAATCAAAATACATAAAATTATAAAATGAACACACAGATAAGCTAGAAATGATGCTACGAACCTCGTGGTGTGGTCAGTTTGCTCCAATTTCGCCTCTAACTCGAAAAGCCCCAAATTCAACTTCGGAACCCTAACTCCTCTTTCACAAATCCGTGTTTCTACCGTCAAATTGCTGCTTCCAGCATGATAGACACGAGAAATATAGCTTATTGACAAAGAGAAATCAAATTTTTGACAAAATTTGACAAGAAGTTAGAGAGAGAGATGAGGAGAACGTGAGAAAGGAAGAAGAAGAAGAAGAAAAGAGGAAGCTAAAGCTGAAATTTTGACCCTTGGACCCCTATTTATAGAAAAAGGATAAAATTATTATTTTGCCCTTAAGTTTTCTTAAGGAGGAAGCTTCTAGAAGAGGGCAAAATCATCATTTCGCGTCGGTTCGGTCGAACAACGATTCGATCAAACGAATTGAAAATTTATTCGATCGAACCACCCCCTTCGATCGAACGAATAGCATTTTAAGTTCATTGGACCGAACCACCCCCTTCGATCGAACGAATAGCATTTTGATCGATCGAATCCTTTGGTGTCAATAGTAGTCAGAGAGCTTGCAAATTATCGGTTGAACGAACCCCTAATTCGGTCGAACGAATCTGAAGCCAAAATTTTGCTCGAACCAACTACCCATTCGATCGAGAACTTGTCAAAATTAAACTTTTCCACTTAAATCCTTTTCGAAATTGAAAAACGTAAACGGGGTCCCAACGTACACTAACCTAAACTCTTTTTAATCAATATAAATGCCAAATATATCCAAAAATAGGCGAATGAATTATCGATATGCACGATGAATATAAAAACATGAATAGAAAATGTAATAAAGTTATAAATATGCCCTTGAGGTACAAACACGAGTGTCATAGCAAGTATCGATACGGATACGGAACCAAAATCTCTTGCGTAAACAAGTATTAATACATATACAATAAGGTTTCGATACATGAAATGGCTCTAGCGATATCTTCAACAAGTATCGATACACAAAAGAGGTTCAAAAAAATTTTAGCAAAGTATCGATACATTAAGCACAAAGTATCGATACATGTCCTATCAGCACACTATAACGGCTAGTTCAGAACATTAAATGTCGTTATTAATGAAGAACTCAAAGAGCAGTTGAAGTTATTTACTTCAGATATAAATATAATCGAGTTTGCAAAACAGAAGGTTGTTGTTCACGAACATACTCAGAGCATTATACCACAAGAACATTCTTCTGCACAATCGATTTATTCTCTCTGTTTTTCATCTATATTTATTCTAGAGAGAGAAAGTATATTTGTTCATTATTACAAATTTATTCTGTGAGAGAACCTTTTAAATTTTTATTCTAGCATTTATTGCTAATTTGTGGGTTTAACTTATTCCCGTAAAAAAAATTATTTTTTTGGGTAACTTCTCCCATATAAACAAAGTTGTATTGTGGTTGTCCTTCATCATTTAAGAAAGAGTTGTAACATGGTTTCCTTTGATCTGTAAAACTAAGATTTAGTGATCCTCGGTGTGAGTAGATTCATCCGAGAAGAGTGGATATAGACTTATAATCGAATCACTATAAAATTATTTGTGCATTCCTCTTTCTCTGTCTTCATAATCTTACTACATAAATTTTATTTTCATCACTATTTTATTGTCGTTTCTTGCACAAGAAGTATTTAATCCCTAAAAAATTTTCAAAATCCAATTCACCCCCCTCTTGGATTCTACCATCTCGGCCTATAAATAATATTTACAAAAGAGACGACAAAGCTTTCTTCATAATATAAATAAAATAAAATTAAAATTAAAATAATTAACTAAAATAATGTAAATAAAACAAATGGAGATCAAGTCACCCACTTAAATAACATAAATAAAGTGCAACATAATATAAATAACATAAATTAAAGTAAATGGGGATCAAATCTCTCACTTAAGGAAAATAAAATAACAAGAAATTAAAGTACAAAATTTTAAATAAATTAAAATAAATAACTAAAAATAAAGCAAGAAATAAAATAAATATAAAGCAAAATAAATAAATAAAAAAGTAGGAGGTTATCCTTCCATAAAAGATATAAGAGGTTTAACCTTCTATAAAAAATAATTTTATGTTAGTTAATTACACTATCCGATAGTAACACCAAAAACTTATCTACGTTTTAAAATTATATATCCAAGTATAAGTAATCTTATTATATTATAATCCTGATGAGTTCAAGTGTCGTATTTATAAGAAATGTTTTTTTCAAGATGCAATGATTTTTATTCAAAATCTGATAGCAAAGAAGATTTAATGATTGATTGATTTTATGAATGATATTACCAAGCGAAAATTAAAATTATAAATTAATATTATTTAAGCTTTAGATATTAACACTTATTAGAAATATAGAAAATATCCTTAATTCTTTATTTTATTTAATTGCGATTAACTAAAACATTATCTCAATTAAAAGATAAAAACTATTTTTAATATAGAAAAATATATTTTATTTTAAAAAAAAAAAAGTGTGAACAAAATATATCTTTTAACCAATTGATAAAAACATGGAAGAAATTTGATATTAATTTACAAAAAGTGTTTCTAAGTATTCTTTGTACTAATTATCTACAAAGAATCAATGCTTAATTTAACAAATATTCATATGCCAAAAATTTATAGAAAATCAAATGTTTTAACAAATCAAAACATATTTCAAAAATAATTTATACAATCAATTAAAAAGATTAAACATGAAAACATAAAAGGAGGATCAAGAACATACCGCTAAAAACCCATAAATTTTTTAAAACATTTTTAAATGAATCTTAACTCTTAATTTATCTTTGAGACTATTATGTTTTAATTTAAATTTTAAAAATATAACTAAAATATTTGATAAAACAATCTATCTTAGTTTTTAATAAAAAATGTTAATATCATTTTTTTACAACGTGGAATAATTTAATTTGAACTAATTAATCTATGTGGGAGCCTGATCAATTTTTGTAAAATTTGGTCTTTAATTTGAGTTTGAGTATTATGAATTTCTTGAACTAAATAATTTTTTACATGTTTAGAGTTTTCACGCGGATGTCCGAAACTTGCTTGTTAAAATATATTGTTAATTCTTGAGAAAAATTAAATTACAGAAATTCGTTGGAAACAAGAGAATAATATTGATTAATTAAAATAGAGATTTTAAATAAAATTAATCTTAGTAAAATCAGAACTCTAGACCTTTAATATCTTGATAGTTATTTTTTGTATTGGTGTTTAGTTTTACTTTGTTTAATTTTTTTAAATTGCTTAGTTTTAGTAATTTTAATTTTTTTTAATTTTTGCTTTATACTTTATTCAAATAAAATTAATATTAAATTAATTTTGATACTTACAACCATCAATTTTCGAGAAAACAACACTTTACTTATCACTCTATTATTTATTACCAGTATGTATACTATGCACTAAAATATCCACTAACAAGTTTTTGTGCACAAAACACGTAAGTAATAATTTGGTTTAATTCAATATTACAAAAGTTAAAGTATAATATTTATACTTATAAATATGTAATTTACTGAATTTTGCCGATATCTTTCTTACTTTGCAATGACTTTTCCAATTCTTTGTTTTTCTTTCCATATGCCATGTTTTCAAGCAAAATAAAGTCAATTTTTCATTTGACTTTGCATGCTAAACCATGTGTCATAACCAAAGAGAGAGAGTTGCTTGCAAGTTTGGCAAGTGTTACAATAATAATCCTAAGATAATATTATATAAGATATTAATTATATGCTTCACACGTAAACAAAATATGTTTTCCTGTGATTTTTTGCACCGGACGCATTGTCACATGGTCCGTATAAACGTAAAATAAGACCTCCTATACAAAATGATTAAAGAATCCCATATATA
The DNA here is from genome assembly GCA_035590515.1 of Trichilia minutiflora. Taxonomy (NCBI): domain Eukaryota; kingdom Viridiplantae; phylum Streptophyta; class Magnoliopsida; order Sapindales; family Meliaceae; genus Trichilia; species Trichilia minutiflora. The sequence goes on along the minus strand of JAVXUL010128289.1, from coordinate 21,528 downwards.
TTGTCAGCTCTTATAAAAATTTTTAAAAATAGTAACTTTTGTATCAATAATTTATTTATAATTAATGGCCTTACTTCAATTTTACTTAAAAAGTTTAACTATCAGCTTTTATTGAACGCCTTTTTTTTCAAGTATTACAATGCTACAGTCTCTTATTATTATATTAAACATTTATCAGGAGTTGAAATAAATAATATTAAAGCATAATATTAAATCAAGTTTCTACTGTGAATTTAAATAAATATTATTAAAATATTGCTCTAGTCATTTACCCTAAAGTTGAAGCATAATCTACTGGAATCTACCCAAACAATTATATATAAAAACTTTTATATAAAATGTGTAAAATATTCCCACAAATTGAAGGAGCGAATGCTGCCAACCCTAGGCCCTCATTTAGGGGATCACATCAACTATTACGTGTCCTCGAATACTGCAAACCCGGGGCCTTCATTTAGGGGGCACTTCAATTATTAAGTGGTTTGCGTATTTAGTAAACATTTACTATCAGACAAAGGCCACTTTTTTATTTGTGAAATATTTTATAAGCATACTTGTATTTCTCTTTATTCTTGTCCATACGAGTCCCTCAATAGATAGAGGGAGTTTCTGGCTTCCCAAGATTATCTCACCATTTCTTCCACAAAACACAATGGCAATACTTATATTGCTCGTATTTCTTCCTATCTTCCTCTTCTTCCTTCTTCAAAGACACAAGAAAATCAAAACCCCACGTTTGCCTCCCGGCCCAAAAGGACTTCCCATAATTGGCAACTTACACCAATATGATAGCTCAAATCCTCCACACTATTTCTTCAAGCTCTCGAGAAAATATGGCCCCCTTGTATCGTTGCATCTTGGTTTCGTACCAACCCTAATAGTTTCCTCAGCAGAAACGGCAAAAAAAGTCCTCAAAACACACGACCTGCAATTTTGTAGTAGGCCCGACTGGCTTGGCATGCAAAAGCTATCTTACAATGGCTTAAACGTAGCTTTTGCACCCTACAATGATTATTGGAGAGAAATGAGAAAAATATGTGTTGTTCATCTCTTCAATTCTAACAGAGTGCAACAATTTCGTCCCATACGAGAAGACGAAGTTTCTCGTATGATCGACAAAATATCAAAGTCAGCTGTTGGAGGTAAAGCAGTCGTCAACTTAAGTGAGATGATGATGCTGGTAACTAGTAGTATTATTTGTAGAGTTACTTTTGGCAGGAGATACGAGGATGAAGGAAGTGAAAGGAGTAGATTTCAAGCTTTGTTTAATGAAAGTCAAGCTTTGTTTGTATGCTTCTTCTTTTCGGATTATTTTCCTTTCATGGGTTGGCTTGATAAACTCACAGGAATGGACCGTCGATTGGAGAATAATTTCAAAGAATGTGATAAATTTTACCAAGAACTTGTTGATGAGCACCTAGATCCACGGAGAACAGTTACAGACCAAGAAGATATAATAGATGTTTTACTTCAAATTCGGAAAGACCATGGACTTAAAAATCAACTCACTTTGGATCATATCAAAGCATTGCTCATGGTAATCTATCTTCTCAAGCTGATGTACTAGTGTAATATTATTATAACGATTTATAGTTAATTATTGTTTTTTAATTTGTAGGACGTAATTGTTCCTGGCACAGATACAAGTGCAGCTGCGGTGGTCTGGGCTATGACCTACATGATGAAGAACCCTAGAGTAATGAAAAAAGCTCAAGAAGAAATTCGAACAATAATTGGAAACAAAAATTTTATAAACGAAGACGACGTACAAAAACTGCTGTATCTCAAAGCCGTAGTGAAAGAGGTTCTCAGGCTGCAACCAATAGTTCCTCTGCTAATTCCAAGACAAACAACTGAAACATGTTTCATAGAAGAGTATAAAATACCAGCAAAGACACTTGTGTTCGTGAATGCATTTGCAATAGGAAGAGATCCAGAAGTTTGGGATAACCCAGAAGAATTTTATCCTGAGAGATTTGTTGGAAGTTCCGTTGATTTGAAAGGACAACATTATGAATTGATACCATTTGGTGCAGGAAGAAGAATTTGTCCAGGAATCTATATGGGAATTGCAAATGTGGAGCTTTCACTTGCTAATTTGCTTTACAGATTTGATTGGCAAATGCCCGTGGGAATGACGAAAGAAGACTTGGACTTTGATTGTTTGCGTGGAATTACTACGCACAAGAAGAATCCTCTCTTGGTCATGGCCAAGAATTATGGGCATTAATACACCTAATTCTTCTTGTTGTTGGAAAACAGTTTTAGGGGTTAGGTTTTGTGTCCTTTTTTCCTTGTTTTGGTATTTTCTTCTTTCACTCTTTAATGCATTTCCCTCAACAAACTAATTAGTTGAAGTTTAAAACATATATATATATATATATGCGTAAATCTTTAATAACATTATTGTTGACAAAATGGTTATTTAGCCTTCGCAAATATCCCATATTAAAAAATTGTGAGAGCTGGTAGAGATCCTTGGTCTATATAAAGAAGCCATTTGTTTAATTTGAAATTGCAAAAGAAAAATGTAATTTGCGCATATTTGTGATAGTGCCTAATTTTGGCATCATCAATTCAGCTCTGATATTTTGAGTATTTATAAATTGGTTCAAATATTTGGAGTATTGATAATTTAGCTTAAAAGTTTGTAATATCGATGAAATTTAAAGATAGTGGATTTAAAGATAGTGGATTTTGTATGGTGCCTAAAAATGTAGGTATTTACATTGAAGCTCGTTAAATTTTGTATTATCTTTATTTTTGTTTAACGTCAATTATTACTTTGTGGTTTATTATATTTGGATAGTTAATATCATTAATAGTTGTGGTTGTTTGGTTTATTGGAATTTCATTTGGATGTTTGATTTTTGGAAATTTTTATGGTGGACACAACAAATGTAACGAGTACATAAAAGTTTATGTATAAAAGTTTTAATTCATCATTTTACACTTTAAAGAATAATTAATTCTTTCAATTTATGTATATTTGTAATCTTTGTTGTAAAATCTATTTTATTTGTAATTTCTATTTATTTTTAATTTTGATACATTAAATGTAAAAGACCATAAATTTTCATCCAAGAGAGTTATTGAGGTGACTCTTGATTCAATAGAAAGCTAATTCATTGGATTAAAACTTTTATATTTGGACTAACCATCAATTTGAACTCTAAGTTATATTTCCAAAGCCATTAATTAAGCAAGCCTAATTGCTGTTCTAGTCCAGTCTAACCATATATCAGTATTTTTTCCTTAACTTTTGATAGAAATTTCGGATGTACCTGATATATATGAGTAGCTACTAAAAGATGAGTCAATTATCTATAACTTTCATGTTTACTATAGAAGCTGAATCACTAAGCATTAAGGTCATCCATGGCCTTTTTTAGGATGGTTAAAAAATTTTAATTTTATTTGTCAAATATTACAACTACCTACTTCGACCTATTTTGTGTTTTAGGAATATTATATATTATATATAATAATTAGTTTGTAATACATTTTATTCTCTCGCCTCTATGTCTTTCTAAACTCCTAGTTAAGGTTAGGATATTGATATCAATGAATTAGTGGTATATTTTCTTGGTCATTCTTTTATACTTCAATGTTTCGTCTTCTTATTTAATTGAATGTACATTTATGATATATATTTTGACATGTTTAAACTCTTAAATTCTTTGTAGACATTTGGTATATTAAATGTTTGAAAACATATTCTTTGATTTATTATAGACTTATAGCATAAAGAATATTTTGAACATTTTTCATGTTATAAACATTTTTTAAAATATTTTTATCAATTTTATAGTAAGACATATTTTTATTAAAACTTTTCTATTTTTAAGAAAAGATATTCTTTTTGCGTTTAAAATGATTTTTATTTTCTGATTGAATTAACTCTGTAGTTAATATTAATTGAATTACAAAAATGATCAAGATTACTTTACTATAATTTAAAGATGTCAATTTTCAAAGCTTTGGTGTTTTAATTTGCATTTAATCTCTATTTGATAATTCTTTTTTTAAAATTTATTTATCATTTATTTTATCTTTATTTTGGACTCTTGCTATTGGACTTTTACTATTAGACCTTAATTGAATATAAATTAATTGTACTCTTAGAAAACACTCCTTGAGGATACGATACTTGAACTCATCGGACCATATTATAATAAGACTACCTATACTTTGATATAATACTCATATTGAGATCAAGTTTTCGGTACCGTTATCGAGAAGCGTAATTAACTAAGATAAAATTGATTTTAAATAAGGCTAAGCCTTCCACAACTTTTATTTTTACTTATTTATTTTTCTCTCATTTTACTTTATCGTAATTTATTTACTTGTTATTTATTTTTATTTGTTATTTATTTTCACGAAAGGCATAAATAGGCCTCCTACTTTTATTTATTTTCTTGCAATTTAGTGCTTATTATTTTTTATTTTAAGTGGATGATTTTGGTCCCTATTTGTTTATCTACTTAGTTAATTGTTATTTTTATTTATGTTAAGGGGAAGGCTTTGTCATTTCTTTTTGTAATTTTATTTTATTTATATTTTTTACGGGAAAAACTTTGATACCTCTTCCCATATTATTGTGCTAATATTTTCTTTTGTTAATTTATAATTATTGCATATTTTATCTTGTTTTATTTTTTTATGCTTAATTAATATGGTGATCCATATTTAGGGTGTTGGGTGAAAGGTAATTCTCAAACTCTCTTTGATAAGTTATTTGATTTATCTTCATCATCAAACATTTCTAGCATCATAACTGATAATCAAAGTATTCAAGGAGATATTTAAAATCTTTCAATGAGAATCATACGTGAATATTTAACGACCTCTTCAATATTCTACTCCTTCTTACTTTATTTTTTTCTTAAAGCAAACAACTTTAAATTTAAGTCAGGTATGATTTATTTGCTTCCTAATTTTTATAGCTTAAAATCTGAAAGTCCTTACTTGTATTTAAAAGAATTTTTAAAAATTTGTACAACTTTTAATAATCTGGTATGTGGCGAAAAAATTATTAAGCTTAAGTTATTTTCTTTTTCTTTGAAAGATAAAGCTAAAACTTGTCTTAATTCTTTAAAACCTAGATCAATTGGAACTTGCAAGGAAATGCGAGAAGAATTTTTGAAAAAAAAATCAATTCATAAAACAAATGTTTTCAAAAGATAGATTTAAAATTTTTTTCAAAAAAATGAAACATATTTTCAATATTAAAAAAGATTTAAAGATTTGTTAAATTCAGATTCACATCATGGTTTTGAAAAGTGACGCACAATTATTTTTTTCTACAACGGTTTAATACTCGAGACCAAACAATTTATTGAAACCATGTGTAATAGAGAATTTTTAAAAGAAGATTTAGATGAAGTATTAGATCATTTAGATCACTTGGCTAAAATTCATAATCTTGGCACACCACTAGCTTTTTGTATAATTTGATTAGATCTAATCTAGTTAATTCAAATGGAAGAAAATAAGATTTAAGTTAAGAAGATAATCTAAATACTAGGGTTGCTAGTTTCGCAAGAAAGATTGAAGCTATGAAACTTAAAAAAGTAAAAGATGTTAAATACATTAAGTATGAAGATGTTTGCAATATTTAAGATAATATTGAACACTCAACAAATGAATGTACAAACCGTTTAGTATTCAGAGAAGCCATGCATGAACAAATGAATGCTATAGATTATACTCAAAAGCCTTATCCATCTCCATGCCATGCATGAACAAATGAATGCTATAGATTATACGCAAAAGCCTTATCTATCTCCATACTCTAACACTTATAATTCCAATTGAAGAAATCATCCAAATTTTAGTTGAAGAAATGATGTCACACCCTAATCAATGGTCTCACACATGACAATCATCACAAACTCTCAATATGAATTCAATAACCCCTGACTACATCTTGAGAGCCTGTAAGGCCTTTAAAAATCCTATTTCAAAAGTAAACATAAAGACACTTCTATATATTTTCGTACAAGTCTCCTAAACTTCTTAAAATATTTCAATCAAACCACAAACACTTCTAAATAATCAGAACATTCATAAATCATTCATCAAAGTAGATAAGTGTATAGTCACACAAATAAAAATAGAAATAGGGTATTTTATAAATCATTTTACAACTCCTAAAAGTCAAATATCAAAATGAAAATAAAATCAAAAGTATATCTCCAATGGACTATAAGTGCTACAAGGTGAGTCAATTCGGATGTACACCTGCTTCCCTTAGAACCTGGAAGGATCACCACCTAATGGACGCGATTAGCTAGCTTTTTAAACCTGAAACTGAAAAGTGAGGGGGGTGAGTATACGGGAGTATACTCTATGAGTGAACTAAGTATTAAAATAAATAAGCATCACTTAATATAAAATTTATAAAGTAAAGTATTCTTTTGAAATACAAAGGTATGGTTCAAAAATCATTTAAAAATGATTTGAGGTAAAATAATTGATTTAGCTGAAAACATAAAACATATATATATATAAAATTATTAGGCTGGCTCTCTTTTTCGGCGATTACCCTGGCTCTAGGCAATCCCAAGACCATCAGTGGATTTTGTATACAGGCGAAAACTATTAAGCGTTATAAAAGTTTAATTCAAATTATAAATAATGAAAGTATGCATGTTTCTATTCAAAAAATAAACCCACCACTAATGATGACTCAAGTAATCACGTGGTGACATCCGTGACTAACCCGATGAGATACACAGATGGTCAAATCAAATCTCAACAACTCATCAATATCACACTTTATACCATCCCCCACCTGTGTACCTCTACTCACTTATACGGCCTCTTCTCAGATCGTCCGAGGCTACCTCTCTGTAACTACAGTAATCTAATCCTAGCTCTTATAGTCGTTATCATCAATATGCAGTCATACACATATATATATATACACATCCATACAGTTTACAAGGATCACAAAGATCATCAATGAATTATAATCAACCAAATCATTTAGAAATCACACAAAATACCATTTAACTCATATTTAGCCTTCGACCATCATTTAAGCAAATACATTTCTCCCAAATCACGCGTGTATATATATATATATATATATATATATATATATGTACAGACAAATGTTTAATAAAGTTAACTCTATATATTTTATGCTTTTGCTTCATATGTTTGCTTAAGTATATATATTATATATACTTAAGCAAACATATGAAGCAAAAGCATAAAACATATAGAGTTAACTTTATTAAACATTTATAAGTAACTTAAAATAACCAAAATTTATATTAAAGCATTAAAAATATAAGATTTGTCCACTCACAGCTTAGGGAGTGTATACACTCACTAATTCCCCTCCTTTCTCGGCACTTTACGCAGGTTCTTCGCTCGCATATAGTCACCTACACACATATACATCTAAACCATATCAATACACATTTCTAAATTATAAGTGAAACTTAAGTGCATGAAATGCATGCTAACCTGGGTTTCTAAAGTCGACTAACATGCGTAATCGAATAAAAACCTCGTTATTCAATCAATTATCTAAATTCCACCACTACTAACCTACATTTAAGATAAACTAACATATTTTAACTCGGTTTTACAGTTCTATGAATGGACACTCAATTTTCATCAAAACAATAACCCAAACACTATTTCGATTTACCCATATTTTTGAATTTACGTGTTTAGCTTCCTAACGGTTACTTGAAGTCTCTACAATCTAATTAATATGTAATAACTTAAATTTATGTGTTAAATCTAGCAAAAACTCTATGAATAAATAGTAAAACCCATAAGCCTAAAAAATTGAAATGAAATGTATAAACGGGTTAGAAATGTTATTGTTTACCTTATAGTATTGTTGGTTTGCTTTAATTTTGTCTCGAGCACGAAAAGCCTCAAATGGAACCTCAAAACCCTAACTCTCACTTTGCGATTTCTTTGCTTCTTATAATGAATTGAAGTTAGTAGGGAGTTTAGAGTGGAGAATGTAGCTAGAAAATGAATATAAATCAAATGATTGCAACAATGTGGGTGATGGGCATGAAGAGTAAATGAGAGAACGTAGGAGAAGAGAAGAAGAGAAACAAGAAGAAAAGAAGAAGAAAACCGTAGGAAAGGAGAGGTCAGCCCTATTTATAATAAAAGGGTGAAATAACTATTTTACCCTTAAAAAATATAAAGGAGAAACTTTTAGATGAAGACAAAACAAGATTTTCATTGTCGTTCGATCGAACGAATGAAGGATTTATTCGAACGAATTGCTTACTTTAGTCGAACGAACCAAGGTTCATTCGAACAAATCCTTTGACACTTCTAAAAGTCAAGAGCTTTTATTTTATCATTCGAACAAATCCTAACTAGTTCAAACAAATTGATCATTTTGATAAGATGAATTCTAGCTCATTTAAACAAATCAAAAAATTTGATCAAACGAATCTGAATCTAAATATTTTTCAGAGAGTCCTAAAAATGTCAGTCAAACGAATCACCCTATTTGATCGATCAAACCAGTTAAAATAATAAATTTTAGTTAAGTTCTTCTTAAATTTAAAAAATATCATTGGTGTCCCATTTAAAATAAAATTATCTATTAATTATGTTGAGGTCCCTGTGTTTATGACTTCGAAATTCAACCTCAACCATCTTAAATCCTTAATAGAGCCACATCGTCTTATCAATTATCTACATGATAGGCATAATTATATGTATAAGAAATGTCAAAAATTATTATATTACCCTTGAAACTTGGACATGGGACTCACAAATCTACCCCTCTTAAAGAAATTTTGTCTTTAAAATTCTGCGTACCTTAGTATCAAAAAAGATTAGGATATTGATGTTGCATTTGAAGCTCAAACTCCCAAGTCATCTCTTCAATTGTATCACTTCTCCACAAAACCTTTACTATAAGAATGGTTTTGCTTCTCAATGTTTGCTCCTGGAGAGCAATGATGACAACTGGTTGCACTTCACACTTATCTTCTTTTAAATCTATGGGAGGTAATTTGATGATATGAGAGGGGTCAGGTATATACTTCTTTAACATCAAACTGTGAAAAACATCGTGAACCCTCTGCATCTTTGGTGGTAACTCCAACCTGTATACTACTGGACTAATTCTCTCATCATCCTAAAAGACCCAATAAACCTCGGATAAAGGTTTCCCCGATTTTGAAATCAGATAATCCCTTTCCAAGGTGATACCTTCAAGAACACTTGCTCACCTACATCAAACTCTAAATCTCTTCACCTGTTATCCGAGTATGATTTTTGCCTATCTTATGCCATCTTCAATCTGTCTCGGATAATCTTCACTTTCTTAATTAATTCTACACTATCTAATTTTCTTTTGCCCACTTAATCCAAGCTTAAAGGAGTCCTACATCTTTTCCCATAAAGTACTTCGTATGGTATCATTCCTATGCTGAATTGATAACTATTATTGTAGGCGAATTCAGTCAAAGGTAGATACCGATCTCAACTTCCTTGAAATTTTAGTACATATCCTCGAAACATATCCTCTTGTACCTGGATAGTCCTTTCTGACTGTCCATCCATCTGAGGGTGAAATACTGAGCTAAAATTTAATCTTGTACCTATAGCTTTCTGAAGACTAAACCAGAATCGAGATGTAAATCAAAGATCTCGATCTAACACAATTATGATAGGTAGCCCATGTAACCTGACAATTTCTACCACATATAATCTCACCAACTTCTCAACTGGATACTTAGTTTTAATGGACAGAAAGTGTGTTGACTTAGTTAATATGTCCACAATCACCCAAATTATATCATGTCCCTTTGGTGTATGTGTAGCCCTATCATAAAATCTATTATGATGTGTTTTCATTTCTGTTCCGGTATTGGTAAGGGTTGAAGTCTCCCTGCTAGCTTTTGATATTCAGCTTTAACCTACTGGCATATCATACATCTGGCAATGTATTCTACAATATGCTTCTTCATTCTTGACCACCAATAATTCTCTTTGATAGTTCTATATATTTTTATGCTATCAAGATGTATAGCAAAAGCAAAACAGTGAGCTTATTCTAGAATTGCATTCCTCAACTCATCATCTGAGGGCACACATACTGTACCTCTTAAGGTTAAAACTCCATCTTGGGTGATATAGAAATCTCTGGTATTTTCATCTATAATTCTCTGAGAGGCTTTTACTAATTTTTGATCTTGCATTTGTTTTTTCTTTATCTGCTCCCTTAAAGTCGATCTCACTATAAAGTTAGCTAACATCGAGCCATCTTGATCGCACTCTAATGACACTTATAGGCTCTTCAATTCTAGTAACAATGGGAGATATACTGATCGAACATACACCACTATTATTGAAGATTTTCTACTTAAAGCATCCGCCACTACATTGGCTTTTTTAGGATGATAGGTGATGATTAAATCGTAATCCTTGATCAGTTTAAGCCATCTTCTTTGTCTCAAGTTCAGTTTCTATTGGGTAAACAAGTACTTCAAACTCTTATGATTGATAAAACTCTGACACCTCTCTTCATACAAATAGTGTCTCTAAATCTTCAGGGTAAAAACTACTATAGTCAATTCTAGATTATAAGTTGGATAATTCACCTCATGCTTCATAAGTTATCATGAAGCATAGGCAATTACCTTCTGATTCTGTATCAAAACACAGCCTAGCCCTTACTTGGAGGCATCACTGAAAACTACATATCCCTCCCCAAGAATAGGTAGTGTCAATACTGGCGTTGAGATAAGGCGACTCTTTAATTCCTGAAATCTCTGTTTACATTTCTTATCCCACTCAAACTTAACATCTTTCCTCATTAAATGTGTAAATGAAGTGGCTAGGAAAAAAAAACCTTTAACAAACCTTCTGTAATACCCAGCTAATCCCAAGAAACTTCTAACTCCAATGATATTGTTGGGTCTTTCCTATTGTACTATGGCTTTGACCTTGCAAGGATCAACAAAAATTCCTTCTCTTGAAACTACATGTCCCAAGAATACCACTTTTCGCAGTTAGAATTCACATTTCAAAAATTTGGCATACAACCTTCTCTCCCTCAATGTCTGCAGTACAATACACAGATATTAACCATGTTTCTTCTTAATCTTTCAATAAACCAAAATATCATCGATAAAAATAATTACAAATTTATCAAAATAAAGATGGAACACTTGATTCATGAGAGCCATGAATGCAGTTGAGACATTAGTTAAAACAAAAGGCATTACAAGGAACTCATAATAACCATAACGTGTTCTGAAGGCTGTCTTAGGTATATCACTCTTCTTAATCTGCAGCTGATAATACCCTGACCTTAAATCAATCTTTAAAAATATACTCTCTCCTTGCAACTGATCAAACAAGTCATCAATCCTTGAGAGTAGGTACTTATTCTAGATAGTGACCTGATTCAATTGTCAATAATCTATACATAATCATAAAATCCCATCCTTCTTTTTTATAAACAACATCGATGAATCCCAAGGTGACATACTCGATTAAATAAATCCCTTGTCAGCTAAATCCTGAAGTTTCACCTTTAATTCCTTAAGTTTAGTTGGTGTTATACGATAAGGCGGCATTGAGATTGGTATAGTACCCAAACTAAATCAATATTGAAGTTGAATTCTCGTTCAGGTGACATTCCTGGTAACTCATCTGAAAATACATCTGAAAAGTCTCTTACTACTGAAACTTGATCAATCGAATACTAAGAGGTTGCAGTATTGATAGTATATGCCAAATACCCTTAGTAACCTTTTCTTTATTAATCTCTGAGCCTCTACAGCAGAAATCACATAACTAAGCAAAATATTTTGCTTTCCTATAAAAACTATCTCTAATTTCCCCAATTTTCTGAACACAACCTGCTTAGCAAAGTAGTCCACTATTGCCCTATGTCTCAATAACCAATCCATTCCCAATATAGCATCAAAGTCTTCCATCCTCAAGGGTATCAGATCTGCTACCAGTTCAACTCCATTTACAATCATCGCACAATCTCTAAATACTATCTTTCATAACAACTTCTAGCCTAACGAGATTTGAACCATAATCTCTTGATCTAAGGGTGATAACTCTATATTGATATGAGATATAAATGAAGTCTTGATAAAAGATCTATTGGAACCTGGATCTATTATACATATGCAGGTTGATTGAAAATCGTAACTATTCTAGTTACTACATCTAGATTAGTCTGTGTTTACTCTTGGTCCAAAGCAAACACCCTAATTTGGACTCGATCTCGTGTTCTCTGAACACCACGAAAGACTGTAGATGAATTGTCCACTCCTGATTTTTACCAGTTAAAATACAACCTGCTCAACTGGTGATTGCTATTGGGGTGTAGGATACCGGTTGGTCTGACCACCCATTTCTATTCTACCTACTTGGGGCAGAATCTCTTCATATATTCTGTTTCTCCACAATGGTAGCATACTAGCATTTGTTAACAAGGACCTGTGTGATATTGCCTGCAATTATTATATTGATCCATTTTCTGGCCTTGCCTTAAACCTTGAGTCTATTCTTGAGCCGATGACCCAAATCTCAAGGATATCTAATCTTGAGGAGAAAATAGAGAGTAACTTGCAGAACTAGTAGTAGAGGCACTGCTAGATGAACCATTGTTATGACTCTTCTTAGAGGGTGAATCAACCTGTATACTTAAATCTTTTCTTTTCTAGAATTGACTCCGCGATCTTCTTTCTCTACTAATTTCTCAGCTCGAAGTACCATCTAAATCATTTTCTTATACCCCTAATTCCCTGACAGCAACATCTTCTCATGTATCTTAAAATTTAAACCTTTCTCAAACTTGGCGCAGAGACTATCTTCATTAGCAAACTCTGGTATAAATTCAACCAATTCTCATACTCCGTCATCGTTTTACCCATTTGTTTTAGTCGAAGAAACTCCTACTTCGTCTGATTACAAAAGAATGGGTTGAAGTACTGGTCTCAAAATTCTTTAAAAAAATTATCCCAAGTCAATGGTACTAAAGCTCTCGCTTGTATATTCGCCCACCAAGTAGCTGCATTGTCTTCTAATAATCAGACAACCAATTTTAGCTTATACTTATTCTCTAACTCTATGTCATTCAGGTTTCCCTCCAATTTCTTAAACCATCGGTTAGCTAAAGCCGTATCCGTGGTACCTCCAAACGGAACACTCCCTAACCTTCAGACTTCTTTAATCAACTTGGATAATTTTGAGGTTGATCCAGATACTTCTACAGTTACAGGAACTGTAGTAAGCGATAGATAAGGATACGGATATGGGTATGACATCAGACCGAATTGACCTTATACTTGAGCGAATCATTGGGCATTCTAATAAGCCATAAAAGTAGTCCATGCCTCAGGGATCATAGGAGAAGGCATTCCTATACCTGGATGTTGGCATTCAGGTGGAGGGGGTTTATATTGTTCCTCAGGTTCAAGCTGAGGCACATACGAAGTAGCCTCTTCTTCAATATCAAGCATGATTTCTCTTCGTAGTAGAGCTCAACCTCGCCTAGGTCTTAATAACATTATGACTACAAAAAGAATGCAAATTTTCAATTATACATATTTAACATAGCGATGATGCATCTTATAACTTGACTCACTTAGTCTACTGGAAAAATTTTAAAATCAATGAAATCATTTACAAAATGCCAAAATACAAATTAAAATCAAGTTTAGGTATTTTCCAAAATCGTTTTAAAATCAAAAGCTTTGATACCAATAAAATTATCATGTCTCAATCCGTGGAACCTACATGTAACAATCGCCACAAACTCTCAATATGCATTCAATAATCCATTAATACATCTTGAGAGACTGTAAGGTCTTTAAAAATGTTGTTTCAAAAGCAAAATAAAGACACTTCTATATATTTTCATCCAAGTCTCCCAAACTTCTTAAAACATTCCAATTAAATCATAAACACTTCTAAATAATCAGAACATTCATAAATCATTCATCAAAATTGATAAGTGTATAGTCGAACAAATAAAAATAGAAATAGGATATTTTATAAGTCATTTTACAACTCCTAAAAGTCAAATATCAAAATAGAAATAAAATCAAAAGTATATCTCCAGTGGATTATAATTGCTACAAGGTGAGTCAATTTGGATGTATACCTACTTCCCTCATAACCTGGAGGGATCATCACCCGATAGACGCGATCAGTTAGCTTTCTAAACCTGAAACTAAAAAGTGCAGGGGGTGAGGGGTGGGGGGTGAGTATACGAAAGTATACTTCGTGAGTGACCTAAGTTTTAAAATAAATACACACCACTTAATATAAAATTTATAAAGTATTCTTTTAAAATACAAAGGTATGGTTCAAAAATCATTTAAAAATGATTTGAGATAAAATAATTGATTTAATTGAAAACATAAAATATATATATATATAAATCATTGGATTGACTCCCTTTTTTGACGATTACCCTAGCCCTGGGCAATCCTAAGACTATCAGTGGATTTTATATGCAAGTGAAAACTATGAAGCGTTATAAAAGTTTAATTCAAATTATAAATAATAAAAGTATGATGTTTTTATTCAAAAAATAAGCCCACCACTGACGTTGACTCGAGTAGCCACATGGTGACATCCGTGACTAACCCAACGAGATACACAGGTGGTTAAATCAAATCTCAACAACTCATCAATATCACACCTTAGACCAACCCCCGTATGTGCACCTCTACTCATCTAAACAATCACTTTTCAGGTCATCCTAGGCTACCTCCCTGTAACTATAGTAACCTAATCCTAGCTTTCATAGTCATTATCATCAATATGCAATCATACACACACACACACACATATATATATATATATACACACATATATACAGTCTACAAGGATCATAAAGATCATCAATGAATTATAATCAACCAAATCATTTAGAAATCATACAAAATGCCATTTAACTCATATTAGACCTCCGGCCATCATTTAAGCAAATACATTTATCCCAAATCATGTGTATACACACACACACACACACACACACACTTAACCAAACATATGAAGCAAAAGCATAAAACATATAGAGTTAACTTTATTAAACATTTGTAAGTAACTAAAAATAACCAAAATTTATATTAAAGTATTAAAAATAGAAGATTTGTCCACTCACAGCTTAGGGAGAGTATACACTCCCTAATTTTCCTCTTTTATCGACACTTCATGTGAGTTCCTCGCTCGTGTATCATCACCTACACACATATACATCTAAACCATATCAATACATGTTTCTAAATTATAAGTGAAACTCGTGTGCATAAAATGCATGCTAACCCGGGTTTTTAAAGTCGACTAACACGCATAATTGAATAAAACCCTCATTATTCAATCGATTATCTAAATTCCATCACTATTAACCCACATTTAAGCTAAACTAACACATTTTAAGTCAATTTTGTGGTTTCTATGAATGGACCCTCAATTCTCATCGAAACAGTAACCTCAAACACTGTTCTAATTTACCCACATTTTTGAATTCACATTTTTAGCTTCCTAATAATTTATCTGACTTTTCTACAACCTAATTAACATGTAATAACTTAAATTCATACGATAAATCTAGCAAAAACTCTATGAATGAACAGTAAAACCAGTAACCCCAAAAAATTGATAAAATAGAAAATAGAAGGTATAGACGGATTAAAAATATTATTGTTTACCTCATAGTACCTTTGGTTTACTTTAATTTTACCTCGAACATAAAAAGCCCCAAACAGAACCTCAAAACCCTAGCTCTCACTTCATAATTTCTTTGCTTTTTATGATGAATTAAAGTTGGTAGGGAGTTTAGAATGCAGAATGTAACTAGAAAATGAAGAGAAATCAAAGGATTACAACAATGTGAGTGATGGGCATAAAAAGGAAAGGAGAGAATGTAGAAGAGGGGGAGAAGAGGAGAAGGAAGAAGAAAATCGTAGGAAAGGATGGGTCCAACTCCTATATATAATAAAAGGATGAAATAATCATTTTGCCCTTAAAAACTATAAAGGAGAAACTTCTAGATGAGGGCAAAATGATCTTTTCGTCGTCGTTCGATTGAACAAATCGAGTGTTCATTTGAAGGAATTGTTTACTTCGATCGAATGAACCAAGGTTCGTTCAAACGAATCCTTTGACACTTCTAAAAGTCAAAGAGCTTTCATTTTACTGTTCGAACGAATCTTAACTCATTTGAACGAATTGACCACTTCGATCGGATGAATTCCAACTAGTTCAAATGAATTGAGCAATTCGATTGAACGAATTTGAGACCAAATATTTTACAAGAAGTCCTAAAAATATCGATCAAATGAATCACCCTATTCGATCGATTGAACCAGTTAAAATAGTAAATTTCAATGAAATCCTCCTTAAATTTAGAAAATATCATTGGGGTCTCACTTAAAATTATCTTCTAATTATATTAAGGTCCCTATATTTACGACTTCAAAACTCAACCTTAACCATCTTATGTCATGCCCTGATCTTAGTCGGCCACATGACAATCGTCCTGAATTCTAAAAATACATTTTATCACTTAGAATGCACTCCTAGAATCGCAAGGTATTAATACCTGTTTTCAACTCATTTTCAAATAAAATAATACAAACTAGAAGATTTTCACTCAAACATATATCAACATCTGTATTTTCTTAAAATATAATACCAAATATCTTTGGCCAAGCCAATACATTAATTTATATTCTTTACAAATATTTTTCAGTTCAGTGGACTATAAAGCAAAAATTTGAGTCGAGAACCTGAAAATTGTGCTGAAGTCTCGCTTCAACTATACTATACCACGTCCGACTACACTAACCTGAAATGGGAAGTGAGTATTTGAAAAAATACTCAGTGAGTAGACAATTAAATAAAACAAAAATCAGAGGCATAAACACTAATTAGGAAAAACACTCATAATCATAAAATCAAGTATAGTAAAATATGGCATCATATATATGTCTAGAAAATCGATTCAATCACAAATATGTATAGCCCCTCAGTCTATAAGATCCCACCCACTCTATTTGAGCTGTATGGCTAATCCGTAACCCTGGTTGAGGATGTATACCCATGTCTAATATCCCTCGGTCTATAGGATCCCCCCCACTCTATCTAAGTTGTATGGTCGATCTGCAACCCTGGTTGGGGATACTAATATAACAGAATAAGGCTAGCATGCTTTAGCCTAGATATGTGGATTTCACCCATCCCCCCTTGAACTGTATGGTCAATCCACACTCTGGGGTCTATTGGATTCCACCCACTCCATATGAATTGCATGGATAATCCTCACCCTTGGGCCTATTGGATTCCACCCACTCCCTATGAGTTGTATAGTCAATCCTCACCTATAACTAGTCAATGACATGGCATACATAATCGTAAATCAATATCAATGGCCTATCAGGGCAAATCAAATAACCGTTGGTTAACTAGGTCAAAAATATCATCTGTGACTCACAAAGCCAAAATAATAAATAAGAAATGTTGGCTCATAAGGCTAAATTAACAAGTATGGTACTCCGGTCACTATACTTAACTATGCCACATTCAAAAACATGTATAGAATTGGCCTTCGGCCTCAAAATCACAATATCACTACATAACAATATTAGGCCTCTGGCCTCACATTCATGGCAATCCAAGTTTCATCACAAACCTAGTCTATCACAAATAAGGAGCCATTTCGATCACCACACAACATACATCTAATGCCTCCTCATTTCAGTTATATGTATATACATTCACATCCTATCACCTCTAACATTATCGTTATTCAAAAATAACATAAAATGAGACGAAGGGAAAGGAACATGTCCACTCATAGTTCTGGGGTGGGAAACTACCCTCTCGGTATCCTCCTTGCGATGGAGATCCTCCCGTCTTAGCTGTTGGGCCTGGATACACATACAAACACAAATTTATGATCTGTTATTATGTGAGTGCATGATACAATGCATGCTCATGCTACACTCGCACCCTCCTCTCTCTCTCTTTACTCTCTTCTTCTCTCTAACACACTGTCATATATGATCTCACTCCACTATCAAGCATTTTTCATCTATTTCAACACCAATAGCTATCGAAGTTCTCTAATTTATCAATACAAATGATAGATTATAAAAACCCCAAATTCTAAAGTTTTGTGAACAGTATTCGAGCTACGTATTCTTATATCTACGTGAAATGGTAGCTTAAACGAGAGAGATAAGTTGAAGAGCAGGCTTACCCAAACTGGTAGGCGAGCTTAGAGCCCCTTTTTGGCTTGAATCTCTCTTCGGTTACTGTTTACTATGCCTTCTTTCCTTACGAATCCTCACGATTCAATAGTTAGAACTCCGATTTAGGAAGATTTCTGGGTTTTGGTGTTGATTCTGAGTTCATAGAAACTGAAATGGTGGAGTTTGGTGGAGAAATGGCAGAGGTCAATTTTAAGGGTGAGAGAGAGAGTGTTCTGTTGGTTTAGTGGAGAGAGAGTGAAGAAAATGAAAAATGAGGAAGACGATCCGCCTTGCCCAATGCATATAGGCTATGTAATCCCCAAAGGTGTCGATATCTTTCAAAACATATTGATACCTTTGAGATCTTGCCTGCAACATATTGATACATTCTCTGTCACCAAGGTGTTGATACCCTTGCCAAGGTATCGATACGTTTGGTACTATTTACTATTCATCATACCTTCAACGTATCGATACGTTTGACCCTTAACTCCAAAAGGTGTCGATACCCTTCTCCAAAGGTATCAACACATTTGTTCTTGCCCCTAATATATCGATACGTTTCCTTAAATGTATTGATACATTTGCTTCTGGTCCTCTTTCTGAGAACTATCACTTCAAAAGATCATAACTTTTGGCTCGGGTATTATCACAGAGCCCATAATATATCAATGGAAAGCTCTCTCTGAGATCTATAAAAATAATAAAACTTTTCCTCAATTAGAGATGATTTTGAGGTCAAAAATCCAATTCTTTGTCAAATACTCCTATCTCACACCATAATCTTACTCAAACAAAATCTTCAAGTTTTATACCCTCTCGTGCATAATCTAAACATGATAACATACACAAAAAACTCTTGACAAATTTACTATTATATCCACAATACTAAAGGACGAGTTTCATAATTATCCCCCCCCCCTTATATGAATTTTGTCCTTAAAATTCTACATGACGTATATGATAAGTAGTAACAAAAATAGTAATACTAAGCATACAACTCTCTCTTTCCCCTACTAGTCAAATAAAAATATTTTAGAATACCTCACTTATTATTTATTACTAGGAGAAGAAATTGCAACTTCTATAGAATAAAATAGTAATGAAAATAAAACATACGTCACATAGAACATGCAGAGACTTTTCTTTTGGACTAAATGCATATCTTATCACTGGAAGGTGGGGATACTGTCGTCTCATTAGACTCTCTGGCTTCCAAGTCATCTCCTCAACTATGGAATCTATCACAAGACTTTCACCATCAAAATAGTCTTATTTCTTAAGATTCATTCTTGCCAATCAAGTATCTTCACTAGTTGTATTACACAATTAAGATTATCTCTCAAATCTACCGATGGTGTCTCAAGTAAATACAAAGGATTCGACACATACTTCTTAAACATCGATACATGGAAGACATCATGTATCCTACTCAACTGTGATGGAAAATTCAATCTATAGGATATTAGGCCTATCCTTTTCACAATACCAAAGGGTCCAATATATCGAGGATACAACTTCCTTCAATTTTTTAATCTGATTATTTCTTTTCAAGGTGATACTTTCAAGAAAACCTTATCACCTACTTCAAATTCCAATGCTCTCCTCCGAGTATCAGCATAAGATTTTTGTCTATCTTGGGCTGCTTTCAATCTTTTTCTGATAATCTTGACTTTATCAGTGGTGATCTTAATCAACTCGATATCATCGAGCTTTCTCTCACTAACCTCATCCTAACACACTGGGGTTCTATATTTTTTACCATACAAAGCCTCATAAGGTGTCATTCTAATGCTATCCTGATAACTATTATTGTACGCAAACTCTATCAATGATAGGTGGGTATCCCAGCTGTCAAAAAACTCAATAACACATGCTCGAAGCATGTCCTCTAATGTCTGGATCATCCTTTCTGACTGCCCATCAGTCTAAAGATGAAATTCAGAATTAAAAGTCAACTGAGTACCTATAGCCTTCTGAAGTCTAGGCCAGAATCGAGATGTAAAACAAGGATATCGATCGGATACTATGATAACTGGCACTTTATACAGCCTAACAATCTCTAAAACATACAACTTGGCCAATTTTTTTAAAGAGAAATTTACTCGAATTGGCAGAATATGAGCTGACTTAGTGAGTTGATCTACAATCACCCAAATGGCATCATGGCCTGCCTGAGTCCGAGGCAACTCGATCACGAAGTCCAAAGTAATGTGCTTCTACTTCCACTCAGGTATAGGTAGAAGCTGTAAAGTCCCTGCAGGTCTCTGGTGCTTAGCCTTAACCTGATGATATATCAAACATCTAGCCACAAATTAGACTATATCTTGCTTCATCCTCGATCATCAGTAACTCTCTCTGATGGTACAGTACATCTTAGTATTGTCTGGGTGCATAGCAAATGCAGAACTATAGGCCTTCTCTAAAATAGCCTCTCTCAGCCCTCTGTTATTGGGTATACATACCCAACCTTTAAAAATCAAGGTCCCATCTTGAGTGAAGTAGAAGTCACTCTCGTTGCCATCTCTAATCTCCTGGCAAGCTCTGACCAACTCACTATCTGACATCTGGTTCTGTCTGATCTGATCAACTAAGGTAGGTCTGACCACAAAGCTAGCCATCAAGGCTCCAACCTCATCATACTTTAGTGATACTTTCAACGCTCTCAGACCCAATAGCAAAGGCATATAAATGGTGTAAATATGAGCCAAACTGGCTAAAGTCTTTCTGCTCAAAGCATCAGCAACCACATTAGCCTTTCCTGGATGGTAGTTAATAATCAAGTCATAATCCTTAATCAATTCCAACCACCTCCGCTATCTCAAATTCAACTCTTTCTGCATAAACAAATATTTGAGGCTTTTGTGATAAGTAAATATCCGGCACTACTCCCTATACAAGTAATGCCTCTATATCTTTAATGAAAAAACCACTGCAGTCAACTCTAAATCATGGATAGGATAATTCTCTTCATGCTTCTTCGGCTGTCGAGAAGTATAACCTATAACCTTCTCATTCTGCATCAATATACAACCAAGGCCCCGCCTCGAGGCATCACTATATACAACACACCCGCCTCTTGGCGTAAGGAGTGTCAAAACTGGTGCCAAAGTAAGATAATTCTTCAGAGCTTGAAAGCTCTACTCACACTGAGCATCCCACTCAAGCTTAGCCTCCTTTCTTGTAAGTCTCGTCAGTGATGCAGCAAACAAGGAGAAGTTCTCAATGAATCTCCTATAATATCCCGTTAGCCCCAAGAAGCTATGGATCTGAGTAACATTCTTTGACTGTT